>JAGXCT010035242.1:59426-86127 GCA_022495035.1 Philopotamus ludificatus
TAATCCGCAAACCGGATAATCCATGCACGGATAATCGAGAGTACACTGTATATTATTATCACACGAAAATTTCGTTTGTTTTAATAATAACAATATAAATATATTATCATATCAATTATTAATTATATATTTGGCCCTCGATAGGTACAACTTTCTTCCTTCTTTCTAGTCATTTTAATACACCATTTGCATAAAAACCTTTTGATTTGGATAATAAATATCCATCGAGACCCATTGTCTCTTCTTCAAGCAGCTCGTTAACCATTCTAGATAATCAAAATAAAACTGTGTCATTATTGTCTGACCATATTTAAAAAAGTTTTAATGAATAATTCCTTTGTAATCCCACCGTACAGACAAAAGTACCTTTTTGACTGTAAGGTTTAATTTCGGCGGTTCCAGTCGTACTTGTTAGAAAGCCTCTGTATTTGCAACACTTATCATCCCATGTCACAAGATGTCTAAGAAATGTTGGATTTTCCTCTAATTTTATTAATTCTTGACACATTTCAACCCGTACAGATTTGCTTTCACCACTTAAACGATCCACAAACATCCTGTTTATGAACTCTCACTTCATAGCTTATTTTTTAAGCCAAAACATAACTCACTATTGAAAAGGACGATGACAAAAAACGTCATTTTCGTCGGGTACCCTTTTTATTTTATATGTTATAGAATATATTTTTATTGTTTGTATATTTCATAGGTTATTTAGTACGAAAGGACAGGCTGCTCTCGATAGATCACTCGTAGCCAAGAAAGGAACTGGCAGGGGTAAAGCTTCTACACAACATCGTCATAAAGATATTGCCGCTATTGAGGCACAAGTTTATCGGTAAAATTTAAATACTTAAATTTTAAAATTAAAACAGTTTGATTATATTTTTATACATGCGTCAATTTTTATTAGATATGCATCATTGATAAGCGAACAACGTGCTGCTACAAAAGAGAATGTACAGCGTAAACAAGCACGCACAGCCGGTGAAAGGGGCGATAGCTCGGGAGATGAAAGTGATCCAGATACAGACGGCGATGGAGATGAGGATGAAGTTTTGTGCAATCCAAAAAATCTTCCTTTGGGTTGGGACGGAAAGGTTACTAATAATTAATATTAATTTTTTTAATGATTATCAACGTTTATTATAT
Source organism: Philopotamus ludificatus (assembly GCA_022495035.1). Taxonomy (NCBI): domain Eukaryota; kingdom Metazoa; phylum Arthropoda; class Insecta; order Trichoptera; family Philopotamidae; genus Philopotamus; species Philopotamus ludificatus. The sequence goes on from JAGXCT010035242.1 coordinate 60,579, forward strand.
GTTATATCATTTTTTTTAGCCTATTCCGTATTGGTTATATAAATTGCACAGTTTAAATATATCGTACTCCTGTGAGATTTGTGGAAATTTTACTTACAAAGGACCAAAGGCTTTTCAGACACATTTTGCTGAATGGAGACACGCTCATGGAATGAGGTGTTTGGGAATTCCAAACACTGCGCATTTTGCTAATGTTACGCTCATCGAAGACGCATTGGCTTGTACGTATTTTTATATTTTAGTTGAAAATTATTATATATGAAAATCTATTAATATTCCGCCCGATTAAAATTTTAGTATGGGAAAAACTGAAACAGCAAAAAGAAGGTGAACGTTGGGTTGCCGAAAATGATGAAGAATATGAAGATTCTCTTGGAAATGTCGTGAATCGCAAAACATTTGAAGATCTTAAGCGACAGGGATTATTATAAATAATTTTAGTGAGTAGACTATGGTACGCCAACCTGGAATATATATGATTCGTGTGCAAATGAAGACTATATTCATATTCCATTATATGTGAAATAAATCTGATAAGGACACACAATCTATAATGCATTATAATAAACTAATTAATATATAGGAAATATCATTTCTGATTTCCATATACTTTCCATATGTACATGATAAGATTTTTTGTGTTTATGATAAGAAATTTTGTAAAAATGATAATTCATACAAATTAAAATTTAAAGCTAAATGGAATTTTATTTATTTATTTGACTATGATGGATGAATGGCAAAACAGAAAGATTCCAAAGCGCTATTCATCCATATAAAGATTCTAAAGGCTAAAATTTGCAAGTTGAATGAGATAATAGGATTGAAATTTATATTATATATTTTATAAATATGTATTCAATGAAGGATAGATACCATTAAATTAATTAATTCCAACGCGCCAAACTGCCTACATAAATATTTTTATAAAACATGCGGAGGTAGTGGGTGCCTTTCTCTTACATACCCCCTGGCGAGTATTGTAAAGAATTCCCTGAATTCACAGTTCTCGTCAGACACCTATCCGACTACTAATTTAGCTCAGTCGCGGTTAACTTGTATTATCAACATATATGCATGTTATCTACAAGCCAAACACTGGTAATGTTTTTTATAAACCCCTTACGTCAAAATATTCCATTTTAAACTACCATTTAATTCCATGTTAATTGAAGACGAGACGAATTAAAATATTACGATTGTTTATTTGTACTCCGACCAATCAATTATTTTTAATTCCAAGTTGGATAAAAATATTCATATTACAACTTAATCCGGGACATGGCTATCATATTAATGCTTTAATTTATTTTTAAATATTTTTTTTAAAGTACAAAACCAATTTTAAAACGGTTCCTAAAAATGATATACCGATTTAATTTATTTGTAGATCATATATTTAAACGAGACTAATTTATCGGTTTACTTATTGCTTCTAAGCATTGTGATTGATGTGAAAATTTTAAAATGTTGCCATACGCGGCAATTGGCGCAGGGCCGCCAACGGCGGAGGTGGGCGTGGCCCAGTGACAGCGGCTCGCGCCGCCCCTCGGCCGCCCATGGCGCCCTAGTCGGCGAGCTCCCCGAACCAAATCAGTACAACCAATTCTGCAACCTTGTAACAATTTTGCGAACCAGGTAAACATACATGACATCTTGTTGCTGTCATAAATTCTGGTAATCATTAAGAGCTCGGCCGACCTATTTACATTAAAATTTATGACGTTTGCTGATTCATTTTGATTTTTCGTGCATGATGTGTAAACATTTTAAATGTTACCTTTTAAAATGCAATAAAATTATTAATTTAACCTTTTGATTTCCAAACAATAATATATCGTTGTTTTTTTACCAGCGAGAAATGTCACAACACCCAAATGGTTAAAATCTATTATCAATATTTATAAAATTATTATCTAGCTGTAATCCAATCGTTATTCGTATGACATATTTCATTGTTTTCTATTCTAGGAATATGACAATGTAGTCGTTATATATTTGACAGTATTTGTAATATACAAATTGTCATCGTACTAATTATGTGGGGCGCATTAGAGATTATTTTGGCAGTGGCTGTCTGTTTAGCGCTGGTTGTTGTGACTGCGGCATGCGTTTGCGGCTGCCAAAAGGAAACTCCCAAGTTAGTATATCCATTATTATTATGTAATTGTACGGTGGTATCATATACTTTTGGCTTTACATGTTTTTTTTTTATATTTATGTAATGTGTTAATGTTAATTTGCCCTTTTTATTGTTTGTATTGTCGCTGTGATTGTACAGAAGTGAATTGGTTGGTACTGCGGGCGTTGTTAAATTACATTTCGAAGAAGAAATTCTTCCCGCTCAAACCACACCATTATCCGGAAAACGGTAGTGTACCATATTATACTTAGAATTCATTTTTAAATACAAATTACAACATCGATCATTGATTTATTTTTGTTTAATTTAATTCTTAGAGTTCCTAGTCAGAATAGCCATCGGAGTCTTCCTGAAATACCTCCGTCTGTACCGAGACAAGATAGCGGTGATACAGCATCTGATCTCTACGCCACAGTCGGCACAAATCAGAGTATTAATACATTTTACATTATCTATTTAATTAAATATAAATGTTTTTTTATCAGCTCGTAACATTTTATATACATACTATGGACCAATATTTTTTTTTTTAATTCAATAAAATCTGTAGTTGTATATTGTCATTACACATCTTTTAGATAATCTAAGTTTTATACTAGTCATCAATGAAAACATGAAAAAATTTTATTATCATTTGTATTTTTTGATATGTGATATAATATCAAAGTCACCGTTGTATCCTAATCTCATTTCATTTTTAAAATATACGTCTATTCATTTTTATTATAATCTCGGATGATGTGCAATAATGTTGCAGCATAGATTATATTTTTGATCATATTAGAATGATTTATTCCGTTTAACATTTTTATTAATACAATGGTTTTTATCATAATTGAATTTCCGTTGATTGTCGTTGTTTCGAAATAACGTTTTTAATCCATATTTATCTAGGAGTATCTGAACGAAGTTCACCGTCGATCGTTAGGCAATCTGATCATCCGTACGAACATGCATATGCCAAGCTTCAAAGTGGACACAGGTAATAAATTATATTATTTTATAATACAGATATTAAATAAAATTCCATTTGTTTTGCAATAAATGATTTTTAAGATTATCGGTATAATCCAATCTAATTGAATTAATATACAAATTCTGTATGAAATTTTGAATAATATATTAAATTTATACTTAAGAACGTTTATTATTTTATAGGGCGGAAGAGCAAGCTATTGAAAATGAGACTCTCGTTGGAAATTCGAGTGGTACACTTCCACTACTATCCGGAATAAACGAAGAAGCTCCGAGTACCAATGGTTATTATTATTTATATTTTAGAATAATAAAACGGTCCGATTGAAATCTTTACTTCGCCGTAAAGAGCCTCTCACGGCCGCATAATTATGTACTGTTTAATTTGCATAATGTCTGTATTTTGAGAATTCAGTTAAGCAAAATAATCATCAAACAAATATGGAGATAATCCGTCATAACATTTTTAAAAGTGTTGCAAATTTGGTATGTATTTTTTCCACTACCAATATATGAGTATATCAGTTCCCATACATTGATACACTTATTTTGGTACGAAGATGAACCAGTTTTGTGGTAAAGTATAACTCAAACCGGTGCTACTTTGGACTTCAACAGCATCTACAGTCGAGATCCCTTTCCAGAAAAACTAAAGTTAAGCTCTACATGATCCTCACCTGGCACGTTCTAACATGCGGGTCTGAATCTTGGGCTTTGACAAAACAATTTGAGTTACAAAAGGAAAATTCCGAGACGAATATTTGGTGCCGAATACGATAATGCGTATCCGAAGCAACGAGGAGCTGTACCGACTATCATCAAAATGGTCAGACTCCGGTGGACCGGTCACGTGTCAAGAATACGGGACTACCAGCCACCGAAATATGATTAATAAACCTTCTTGTTCCCAGAGGAAAGGATATCTGAGGTGGTTGGACTGTGTACAGAGGGACTCCGCTTCCTTGAAACTGACTGGAAAATGGAGCGACGTGGCGGCATACCGGATAAAATAGAGAATGGTGTTGAATGAGGCCAGGGCTCTGCAATAAGCCTGTGATAAATATATATAACGGAAGAGAAGAAGTCAGTATTGTATAATTAATTATACAAAAAAAAACTGACTTTCTTCCAAGTTTGTCTGCTTACCCTTTCGAGAATTACTGACAATATGAATGGTCCTTTGTGTCTCTTGGGGTTTCACTAGGAGTAATAAACAACCTTTTTGGCAAAAATTTACAAATATATGTTTTTCAACCATCTGACTTGCCGAGATTTTTATTTATTATTTATTTATTTAAACAACTACAATCAGAAATTATGCTATATTTAGTTTTTACTTCGTAACATGACTCGTGGACCGTGTTATCCTTTTACAGCACGGTTCGTTGAGAAATTTAATGTGTAAATCGTTCAAATGCAATAAGAGTTTATAAATAAATAATCATAAATAAGAATAATGTAGCTTAAATTAAAACTTTTATTCCATCCACTCCATCGCTATCTTTTCAGATTATCGAGTCGAAAAAATCAATAATTTATTATATTAATTTATATTTTAGTCGATTCCTCAGTTCCATTGACCGCAAGTGTTGCGATAAGCGGACAAGTATCGTCCAGTCAAGATTTACCATATATGACACCACCTGTTGCTTCCATTGCTGTGGTTTCTACGACGACAGAAGAAATTGCACCTCGGCCTTCTAATCAGCACTTCAGCGGCGACTCCGTGGATTCCACAAGTATGTCCATTGAAAAATACTTTCATCTATTTATTACCATCATAATTGAAGCGAGAATTACTAACGATATTATTAATAAACAAAAATTTAATGATTTTAATCAGAATAACACATTTTTTATAAAAATATAATATTAATTCCGTACGTTGATATATTCATAGAGGGTTATACGAGTATTAGTGTGCGTGAACCGTTGAGTTCCATTCGTACAAACATTCCGGCAGCCAGAATAACTCAGCCTAATTACGCAAACGGATCCGATGATTCAGGTATCTAAAAATTTCAATTGATATAAATATTTTTATATTCTTCTTCCTTGACGCTATATCCTAGAATGGGATTTAGCCTCCTATATAAGCAGCATCCACCGCAGCATGTTTCTAAGGAGCTGTCGTCGAGCTTTATAGAATTATTCTTTTTTTCCTATACTCCATCTCTTTTTTTTTGCATAATTATGCGGCAATAATGCGTTTTTTTTAGCATCATTCTTTCAGCTATTGCTTGCCTACATCTCCATCAAACCATCCTGAATTTCTTTCTCTCTACTCCATTTCAATTGATATAAATATTTTTATAATTATAGATGATATGTACGCAGCTATAGACGAACCTTTGAATCAAGTTTATACTAGTGGATCTGAAACTTATGCTCAAATACAGCTACCGAATGCTCAAAGAAATCCACCGTCGATAATAACAACGACAACGGTCGATTCGACGTCTAATACGCGACCGCAGAATTCCAACGCGTCGATTTCTACTGCAGCTACATCGATTAATCCTCAATTGAATGAGAGCATAGATTCGACTTCTTCTAAGTACGATTGTAATGTATTATTTAGTCATATTTGCGTGTTTATTTAATATTAATCTGTTCCGACGTATTTTAGACGGTCCAGTGTTGAAACTACGAGCAGTCAAACTGTACAAAAACACACACGACAAGGTATTTATTTAATTCTCTAATAAAAACACCAATTCGCTAATTAAATCGCCAGTGCTAGAATGAAAAATCTATCGTATTGAATAGATAAAAAATAATTTTAAATTGCCACCGAACCGTTTATTATACAAACGCTTTATTGCAGCTTCCAACTCCAGTTACACAGAAACTGTTGGAATTCTTAGTTCTCCTAAACCTGAAAAACGACAAGCTAATTCACCTTTGCCACCACCACCGCCAACAACTACATCAACCGATGTCACAATTCAACATAAGAAAGTCCATAGCAGTCCTTTGCATCACACTAAGCATACGAAACATAAAATATCTAGCACCGGTAATCAAATCATTATATAAAATAGAGCGATTATAAAATGTCTTATACTCATTTATATTTTAGGCAATTTGCATGAGCACGACAAATTACGTCGAAGTTTAAATGAAAAACATCAAAGGAACAACAGCTGTGTTAGCTCGTCTGATTTCTACGGATGCAATTATCCCGTGGATAAGCACAGATTCAGTTCCGGAGACTTGGGTAGACCTCTCGTTGCCAGGGAATTAAACTTTTCGTTCGATAAACCCGCCGAACCAAAACCGAGCGATGCTATTTACAATACGATTGACGGACCCAACGATATTTACGCAGCTATAGATCAAGAGCCGGCTCGTAAAAGCCTAACGTTGAGCCAGCCGAATGTAACCGGCGCCAGTCCGATTAAAAATGTCGAAGAAATGTATGCTAAAGTAATCAAAAAAACGAAACACGCCAGCTCGGACCACCGCTTACCTCCGTCGGCAAAGCTATCGAACTATGACGATTCAACAAAACCGTCCGAGCAGAACGCAAACACGTCGACGGCGATTCAATTACGGAAAAAGAGCGTGCAAAACGACGAGGATAGATTGTCGTGGTCAAACGAAACCAAACGTTATTCCGGAATCAGCCCGACGAACGGTCAAGACGCAAAAAATAACACAAACATGAAGGTTTTAAACGTTCAGACTTTGAACAAAGACGATCCTGGCTACGAAACGATCGATAGAATACGGAACAAAATTCACGGATACGAAACCGTCGAAAAAGTGGCTCCCGTCCATAAATCGGAGAAATCGTCCGATCCCGGATATGAAACCGTAAGAGACTCTAATCGAATATCCGATAAAAAACATAAGATTATACCCACAGTGTCGGGGGGATTAACGCAACATTCGTCTGAAAAAAAAAACGATGGGCGAAGCAGTCCGATTAATGAACCCGGCTACGAAACCGTGCCCAGCGGACCCGAAAGCTTATTGAGCAACGATCCCGGATACGAACACATTCGCCGTGAACGATACGCATCCGATTCGGATCCCAATTACGAGGTGCTGAGATCGCGAAACTCGACTCCGCCATACGCGTCTATTAGAAACAAATCGCAAAACGCGGCCGGATATTCGGTAGTTAATAAAAAACCAAAGGTACCTGATCAAAATTGGCTATCAAACAACAACGACAATTTTTCTAGTGAACCGAACTATGAATCGATGCCGCACGATAATATTTATAATAATAGTAGTGAATCCGATCCTAATTACGAATCCGTCGGACCGAAGGATCCTAATTACGAGAGTGTTAAATATTTTGACGGGGCGATCAAAGATCCGCCGTACGAAAAAGTCAAACACGATTCGACGTCGTCGGCGGATAATCCTTCACAAATTCACAGAAACAATTCCGCGTCGAGCTACGAGAAGGCCAAGGCCGTATTTAAACACGAACGGCTCACCGATGATAAAAACGATAACAAAACGAACGGATCGTCGCTGAGCTACGTCGCCGAGAATGCGCCCGTTGCCGACTATTTTCAAGTGTAATCAGTTCGAGGATTCAGTGTGATGATAATATTAAGGGGACCGGATAAAAGTCTAATGTTCGGTAAAACACAGTGAAGTAAGCATGTCTAAGCTTTTTTGCTTAGGACTAGTGATAAGCATTGTTTATGAGTAATAAATAAAATTTATATATTGTTAAGGGTAAAATGTTGAAACCAGAAATTGACAACTGACACATCAGACATGGGTTTGATTGCCAGCAAAACCACTAAAGCTATTAAATAAATTTATGGTGAAGTGCTGACATCACGTAAATGTCAATTTAGATTTCATTGGTTTAAATCCGGAAATAGACATCTAAACGAAGGACCTGAATCTGGACAACCTTCTAAATATGACATATTGAGATATCTGGTCGTGTCGGATCCTCGATTAACCACTTCATGCGCGTTGACGCTTATACACGTCAAGCAGAAGCGTTCCAATTTCTGCGTTCGCACGTATTCATGTGAAGTCAGATGCGCGCTTTAAATAAATCACAGTTTTATTATTGCATCTTCTCACAATTATGAAAGGATCACTCTCTAGCTTATTTTATTCCAATTGCATTCTTACTTTGCCTGATAATAGATTTTCAATGCTTATTAATGACTTTTACATGTAATACGATTTTTTTATGCAGCAAAAAAATGGACCGAAAAGGGTTGAAAAAAAATATAGAAACATTTTTATGTTTTTATATAATTACATGCTTCAAATTAAAAGCAAAAAAAAATACATTATTTTTTGGAACGTTTTGGCAAAAATAATTCGCGCATGAAGTGGTTAACTACTGTGATATTATTCCAGAGACTCTTCAAATCTTCGAGGTCCTCTGTATAGTCACATTTGCAAGGCATCAGTAAAACAAATAGAAAGGGAATTTGCAATCCTTTGTTGTCGAGACAAAGAATTCGATTCTTTTTACACCAAATTGTCACCGGAGATTAGAAATGGTTCGTTTACGATAACATAAGTCGAACAAAAAGCAATGACTTTCTCCGAATCAAACTTCAGTTCCTATAAGTGAAAATAAGTTTTCGATATATAACTGAAGTGAGCCACTTGAACGAATTATTTTTATTAAGATAGGAAACAGTTTTTAATAATGATCGAAATTATATTTTATAATCATATGTAAAAAAATGTCTGATTTCTGTCGGGTCCCCTTATATAAACAGATTTACGACGCATTTATTTAAATATTTATTATATGTATCGTGTATGTAAAATATTTATTATTTGTTATAGTTGTGAGGTATTCGTTGTCTTCCACATTGCATAGCGTTGTTAACGTATCGATTAAAAACCAAATATTATTTTCGTTTTAAGTTGTTGAATACAGTGTTGTAATTTTATTGAACAAAATAATCCAATCTCTAATTTGTAATTTTATATTAATATAATTTTTTCTCGACGTAATACTTTCAACATCTAAAGCCGACGCTTTTGTTAATTAAAATATGAATTTTAATATGTGTTTGTCGCCATTTACTTGGTTGAATGCGGTAATGGAATTGGTAATTTTAGCTTATTTGCCCTTAGTACAAAAATAATGCGGCGTGTGAATCTCAAATTGATATCTGACGATCGCTACATCTGGAGAAATGCGTAATTTTCTTGCGGCCAACCTTTGCACATCGAAAATTGAGATTGTGTCTGGAGTGTATATCCGCATCCGACGCTATTGCGTCTTTTGTAATTTTATATTCTAAAATATATTACTCTGTATACTATATAGTTTTCATCATTTTGATATACTCTTTCGAAATTCTTTGCACCAAATTATAAGACTGATACGACATGCTTGCGTATTATGCGACAAATGCGTCTCAACAATAATTTAGTTCATCCAGCCATTATTTGTAATTATCGTTCATAAAAAAAAATGCCTTTTTCCGTGCCCGAGCTACGACGGACGTAATATTGTGTTCAAATATTTTATTTTTTTAAGTAATACCGAATAAATCGAAAAAAAGAATGTTCAAATCAACGGCTCATTCAAAAGAAAATATTTATCTCCTTTGTTTATTTTATGAAATCTCTATATTTACATATATAAATTCTTCACGCCTATGTATATTTGTTAAATCTTATTCTCAAATGTGTTCAAGTTATATTGAAGTACTGTGTTTATTATTTTATTATTTTTTAAACAATTTAATTGCTATACGTAAGTTATATTACTATTATATAATTAAACGAAGCCATTCCTACATACAGATTTAAGTAGAATTCCCTAAAGTATTACATAGTTATGATTAGCATAATTTTTATAAAAACCATAGAAAATTTTCCATATATATATATGTATAATTATTAATTCGCGGTTTGTATGTTTTTTATCTAAAACGTCGATCTTCTTATCACTATGTCTTAACTGTCATATCACAAGCGAACTTGAGTCGAAACTTATGCATTTATATCGTAAATTTAAAACTACATAATTAAATACTTTATATAATTAATTTTTACATCGAGTACTTTGCCATAATAAATTATGTGCTAAATATTATGATACGATATTAAGGATATTATAAACTGACGCCGTTTTTCGTTAATCTTTGTTGTGTAACCAATCACCAATAACAATTATTTATACATTGTATTATTGTAATAATGATATTAAACTCAGAATTCAGCTATTCGTTCTTATCTTATCGATACGATGTAAATAATTCAACGACTTTTTATTATAATACTATTGGTGCAATAATTATTTTATTTATTGTTAGATTTTTCTCTTTGCGTTTGAACTTCATTTGTATGTAATATGCTATAAAATAAATAATCGTCTCGACGATTATTCGATTTATAGTGCATTAACGCTCATTGATGTTGTACAGTAAGGAAAAAGTCTAATACCATTGACTTATAAAAATGTACTATAAAATAAGTAATAACTATTTGTAAATGTTTTTATTTTAAATATTATTTATTACGTATATTTATAAAAATAAATAGATTGATATTATATGTATTTTGAAATAACCTTCTCTTTGTTTCCAATTATTTTACTCTCACTATAATAAAATATTTAAGCATTTCAAGTCTTGTGCGTTCCGCACAATCATATCAACCTTACAAACAATTCAGAAAAATAAGGATGCTTGCTAAATCTGAAAGAAATTAATGCAAAAAAATATCAGTATCTCGGTCTGGGCTTAATTGATTTGGAGAAAGCGGTTAATAGAGATCAAGTCCTCAGCAAAAACAAAATTTTACGGATGTCCAGGATGCACTAGAAGGGTTGGCGTGATAAATCGAAATGAAATAACGTCTATAAGAGTTAAATTTAAAACATTTATTGAAAAACTCTGAATACTAAAGAAAAATAATTCTTTATAGACGGAACTTATTCAATGAAGCCATCGTTAACATTAATAAATCAATCTCCGAATGACCCCGGAAGCAAAAAAAAGCCCCCTTATAAGAAGACATTAACCTTTAAACGCCCAGTGGTCCCGTACGGGACCACAGATTTGCGTCGTTCAATGCCCTACGGTCCCGTGCGGGACCAGTAATTATGGTACATTTTGCAATCGGATTAGACTGGGAATTTCCAATCAGATTACAGTTACGGGTCACGCAATTTTTCGCAAATAATTACTTGGGCAGTGGCCTGCCTCTATTGCGCACGGCACACAGGCGCTTAAAGGTTAAAGGCATATCATACAGTTTATATTTCTCGTCTCACTTTTATTGTTACATCCAATCTTATTAATGATCCTTTCAACGCATTAATCAAAAAAATTCCCATCATATAAGTTTGGAGGTCACGTCAGGGGTAATTCGGAAGTGGTTCTGAGTTTTCCTGGCAGTATGTACTGGGGCAGAATCTTATTGGAACACGTACGATCTTCCTGCGGCAACTTCTCCAATCCAAACCTTGACTACGGTCACCAGAGTGTGTCGATAAACATTTTGATTCACTCTCAGACCTTGAGACCTCAATTGATGTCCATTTATTATACGCGACCCTGGGAAGAAACATTCAGTATCTCTGACATCAACAATGGAATAGAGATATTACTATCTTGGGCTAGGTTGACCCGGCTCCTACGCAAAAGCATATGCTGGGATAGTAATTACAGCCGTTTTCCTTCCCAACACAAACTTGATACATCCTGTAGGTCCTAGGCCGTAAGTGGCAACGAGGAAACTTGTTCGGGTGGAAACAATACCACTTCTTGACGGCTGTTTTAGACTTTCGCTCATCGTCGACAGCATCACTTTCGTTGGTGGTGTCCTTCCGCTCGACCTTTATATTCAGTTATATAAAGGTCGAGCGGAATATGAATATCCAGGGTGTCAGATTTTGCTTAAAAAAAGAGTTCTATTGTCGTCTGCGCCACTATACTTCGCCCACCCAAGGGTGTATCTTTGGCAACCATAAAGTCATGAGTCCGGGAAGCAGCTCTTGATCAGTGGCTGAAGAGGTATGAGTTCTCCCCCAATGGGCGGACTACCCATCTCTTCTTTCCTGACGTTAATCATAGTTACTCTTTCTCAATCTTTTGGGTCAGTCAATTTATGACTGGCCAAAGTAATACCTTAAAGAGTTTATCCTAGTAGCATCTTTGCATCGTACACTTTGCACTGTACCTGAGCAAGTAAAAAATGACAAAACAGAAGCAATACCAAATCAATATGAAATTACTCCTTATACTCTGTTTAGATCGATCTTTTATCTTTCTGGTGGCTACAACCTCAGCGTCAATGTCTGTATCCTTCAATTGCTTTCTAATTCTCTGAACGTCGTTGTTGGACAACATATCAAGGGCCTCAACTTGGCAACTCAATGTGTTAGACAAAAATATAGGAAATGGAAAAGCGGAAAAAAAAAATTGAAGTAACCAAAAGATAGAAATTAGGACAAGTATAAAAAATCAATAGTATTTGTTGTGTCTTCCACCACTAGGTATTTTTAAATAAATAAAATCTTAGTTATCCTGGGCCTCGTATCTTCTCTGAAAGGCCCTGACTTTATCATACTGTCTCACTAATAACTGAGAATAAAAAAATGGGTCAAGAAAAAAAGATCTTCTATTGTTTGTTTTTTTTCTATTTAAACTTATGTTAATTCTATTCTGCACACCTGTATATTGATTATTTCCTTTATAGCCCTTCACGACTTGAATGTAATTGGTTACGGTTATAAAAATAAATCATATAATCCAGTGTCATGGCTTGAAGGTAACAACAATCTATTATGATTAATTCCTTAAGACACTGGCTTGGAGGTGAATGTGAGTTTTACAACCCAGCATCTATATCGAACCTTTATATAAGTGTTTTAGAATTACTACAACGTCATTCATCTATTATCAAATAAATAAATAAAATATAGGAGGATTATTTTATAGAGGAATTGCTGTGTGTAAAAAAAATAAAACGAATAATATCTTGTTACAATTTTATTTAAAAAAAGAAATGATGTATCACCTGGCATTCATAATTGAAAGTTTTAATTAAAATAAAAATCTAAATATATCTCGTTATTAATCGATTAAAAAAAGATTATAAAGTAAGAGGAAATTCATTTGATTAAGTGAAAACATTTACGGATAACCAAAAATAAAGACTTATCACATAAACACATATATATAAAAAAAATATTAATGCGACAAAATAAATTATTATTAAAAACGTTATAAGATCGTAGAATAAAAATGTTGAACTAATCACCAAACCCACGTTAATGCTATGGGCTCAAATCTCCACTTATTAGGTTGCCCCAAATGTGTAACATTTGAAAAATCGCTATCGGACCATTCGAAAGGCGGGACTGCGTTCGGAGCGTATATCTGAATGGTCTTGTTGACGACGCTATAGAGAGCTTCTTCAAAATCCAACGGCTCATCCTCGGACGATTCGTGGCTCTTTTGCTGATTTTCATCACTGTCCGATTGTTCGTCGGATATAAATCTGAAATTGCTTTGCCTCAACTTCTGCAACAATTCAGAAAATCCGAACAACGCTTTTTCTCTAGTATCGGAAGTCAGTAATGATTCGACTGGTTTTTCCAACGTCTGAGAATACGCCGGACCTGATATTGCTACGAAATCACCCAATCCTCCGGTAGTTGCTATAATAATAAAGAAAAAATTATTATCCTCGCAATACACAAAATTTAACGTGATTTAAAATGTACTCACTGTTGAATACTTTAGTGTCAATTATCCCTAGTGGTAATAAACCGTATCTCTCCTCTCCGAGCCATCCGTGCAAATCACCTCTGGCTCCCAATCCGTGCCAAGCGTCTTTATCGCCGAGTTTGTCTTCGATTTCTTCCATACTATTCGATTCTAAATTGAGATCTTCTTTCGAATCACTCTCGGAACTCGACCGATCACTCGATGCGTCCGAATTCGCCGCTTCCTTTAATTGCTCCAATATTTCGTTCACCTGCGATGTAATTTCTTGTTGTTCCTGACTGGTCAATATAGATGCGACACTAACGGCGCCCTCGACGTGACTCTTCACCACTTTCAAAGATTGAATCATGTGATTCACTTCATTCGAGTTTGACACTATATCCTCAGGTTCAATTTCCTCATCTTCTTCTATGTCTTTCTTGATGGCTAATATATCTTCATTAGTAGCGGCTGTGTTTATATAATGGTTGCTACGCATCAAATTTTGAACAGATTCCACATCAACAGCTGTTTCGAAATCGTTTTTGAATAAAATGGCACGTGGTGACGATATTAGCGAGTATATTTCTCCATATTTAGCCTCCATTTTCTTAATTCCCGTCAAATCTCTTATATCCTGAAACATTATTTATTATTATATATTATTAATAAGAATAATAAAATATTCGTACAACAATCGTTCGTACCAAATAATGTGGAATGCCATAATCGGCCCAGTATCCTTTAGCGCGGAGTACTATTGATTGATCCGCAGCGTGCGTTAGTCCAGGAATTTGTTCGGCGGTCCACAATAATCCCGGGGCACCCTTCGAGGCATGACGACGTAAAGTGCGCCACAAACTGAAGTTCAAACTCCTGAAAATATATTGAATTAAAATTCATTCCATATTATAAGGTTGAGTCATAAGTTCCTACGTATCTGCTGCACCGAGTTACAACATGTGTTTCATCGTGTACGAGACAAAATCAACAACCTTTCTTGCATCGACTAATGACAGGGAATAAGAAATGGGTTGTCTATATGTTACAAAGAAACGACGTTAAAAAATAGTTTGGACACATCCTTTGCATTGAAACCTTAAAGTTTTTTTTTTCCGATGGGGTAAAAAAGCTAACAGAAAGATGGGAGACAGTTATTAGTAACAATGGAAATTATGTAACCAAATAATTTAATAAGGGACTCTGACACCATTCTTAACAAATCAGTGCAGCTTCTCGCCTATGTGGACCACATAAACATTGTGGCCAGATCTCGGGGGGCCTATAATGATGGCAATAGGCATGGAATAAAGAATCAATGAGACTAAGACAAAATACATGCCCATTTGCCAAGGACGAATCCTTGAACCCCTGAGAGACGAAGAGTAGAGCTTCGAGGCCTCTATTACGATCTACTTATATCTCAGGTCACTTATTACGAATAACAATGAACCAATTTGGACGTACGAAGAAGAACCATGCTGGAAAACCAGTGCTACTTTGGAAAAGCATCTACAGTCGAGATTCCTCTCAAAGAAGACTAAAATCAAGCTCTACAAAACGAGATGAGTGACAACTGGATATCCTGGAGAGAAGGATTTTGAGACAAATATTTGGAGCCGTATTCGACGACAGGAAATGGCATATCCAAAGCAATGAGGACTTGTGCTGACTATACAAAGAGATACCAGTCATAGATGTCATCTGAATGTGCTGACTTTGGTGGGCCGGTCACATTTCAAGGATGCAGGACCACTAGCCATCGAAAAGACTTATCGTTAATAAACCTTTTTGCTACCGGAGGAAAGGATGGCTAAGATAGTTGAACACTGCATCCTTGAAACTGACCGGAAGATGGAGCGTCATGACCGCAGACTTAAATAAATGGTGTTGAATGAGGCCAGTGCTCTGCAATAGGGCTGTTGCACCTATGATGATGATGATAATCATTTTTTCAATCAGCTTTTGTTTTCTTTAAAAAAAATGCTGGAACTTATGACTATATATCGTAATTAATTATTGTCGATTTACTTTAAATCGCCGTCGATGGTTGTGTAAACAAATCTATGTAGTGATTGTTCAGGTGTTAACGACGATGACGTAGGAGCCGGTGCCGTCGACGCGTTTAGCAACGCCAGTTTGGCCAAATTGAGAACGCTCCATTGAGCAGGCGCCGTTCCCGAGTTGACGCGGGCTATGAATCGAACCCAATCTATGCCGCTGTTCGATAATCTATTGGCGGCCATCACTCGAGGTCCGATCAGAGCCTGAAACATTAAAAAAACAATGAAAAATCCACGATAGCATTGAAATAAATCTTTAAATTTGTACTGACGTGATCGATGACGTTGACTTTCGCCCAAAGCTCGGAATTAAAGTTGTTTATTGCCGTTCCGGTTACTGTTAATCGATGATCATTAGCACCGGAAATACAATACATATCGTCGTTGGACGATATTGCAGCTGGATATCCTGCAAATTCTATGCTGGTGCCGGGAACAAGTCGCGATTTCGGCAAAACGGTTTTGTGAAAGTTAAATTTATAACGTTTCAATATGCGTAACATTGTATTATAACTGTAATTAAATTCATTTAATAATTAATTAGTAAATTAATAACTATATATATGTGTATGTTACCTTCCGGCAGCGTTGTGTCCGACGATGATTTTTTCTTTTGTTGGTCCTTTATCGGCTGGAACATCAGAGGTTAGTCTAATGAATGCAGCGGCTAGTCCAGGCAATTCGCTGCCGGGATGTGCTTCATTAGTAATATTTAAAACGCGTTCCAATATTGCGACATCTGAGAATGCATTTAACCAAATGAAATCTTCTTCTGGAATTTCAATCTCGAGATTATTTCTTTTAATTGTATAATCGTAGCCATTATATAATCCATCGAGTTGATGATAGAATAGATTAATCTGAAATTTATATCAATTATATCGTAAATAATTAATTATTGATGTATAATAAAATTAAATAATTACATGATGCCAAAATGTATCTTCGTTGCTGATACTTCTCGCTCGTACAGTATCCATATTTGTTTTTAAAATCTCTCTAATTTTTTTACAATCGCTCGGATACTTATCGCAGCGTCTTTCTATAAAATCACATTGCATAATTTATTAAAACGTTCAATTATAATTGATATTATTATGAAAAGGATTTACCTATTGTGTTTTGCCATTGCCAATAAATAATTTGCCATGTCAGTGCACCTTCCAAGACTCCGGCAGCATAAGCTTGCACCCAATCCGGATAACCAACGCCTGTTTCAATCTCTAATTTCGACCATCTATCCAATTGAAATTAAGCGTAAATTAAAAAACATACAATATTAATGTATATTAAATTATTTACCCAGTTTCCTTTAAATCTGATCTATAATATCCTCTGGCTGGTCCACGAGGCACCTCAGCCAATTCATTCCCTTGTCCCCAAAACTCAATTTTGAATCCTCCTTTCGTCGTCCAATACACAGTTGCTGCAAAATTTCCATCGTCTTCAATTCTAAAAATAATATGCATTAATTAACGGCCTATCGAGCTGTATACGTCAAATAAAATGGATTAATTATTATCAATACTATAATGTTTATTGTATGTAATAATGATTATTATTCTGTTCTGTGGATTATAGTAACTGTAATCTATTTCAATAAAAGTTATATACCTTTCTATTTCGCCTATGAAGAGTGATACGACAGCGAGGATTCCCATTCCGGCTAAGACGTACGTGCTTATTTTCGTCTGAAGCCATGATGCGCCCACGACTTTCAACATTTTTATTTATTTTATATTAATTATATACCAAGTAAATTTAAAATTAATTATTTTGAATGCCAAAAGTGATACAAAATTAATATTTTTAATACGAACATACAATGGGAGGATAAAACTCCCTTTTATTATTATTATTTATAAGATGAAGAATATATATAAGAATTTAATTGTCCTGAAGTGACAATGCGAATACGTGATCTTCTCAAAGATACAGACGACCATCGAAATTATTATTTGATTTTCAAAAAATATGAATAATCTAATCCAATAAAAAGGTTTGTATTGATAGTATTGAGAAAAATATATATAATAAAAGAAATATTTATGGAGCAATCCGCTTCACATCCGGAGGCTTTCTCATCCGGATGCCGATTGCGTGATAATCCGAAATTCGAATCTCTTGATATTATTATACGATTTTTTAAACGTATTCTTTCTATGTAATCCTAAAAAAAAGAAAAATATTTATTTAAATAAACGAGGTGATAAAATTGCTATTAAATATAATTATAATTTAAAAACTAGTTTATAACAAAGCTCTACGCACTTGTATCATAATTATCGACATGACGTATACTCTTGTATATATATAATAAATTCCTATAACAAATCGTTTGATTAAGGTCATAATAAATCCATATATTTGCGTATTCGATAGCAACGCGTAAAATTTATGAAAACGATAAACGTCATTCTCTTGAATGAGTGACATTTCAAAGGCAAATTCATGTCTGCCAACGTGAAAAATATTTCGATATGTCAGCCCGCATAATGTTCGATGGGGATACATTGCTCAATTAAAATAAATTGCTATATAATGACGCAGATAAACATACGTATTCCGTATCAATATTTTTAATAGCTATGGATATTTCGTAAATAATTATCCGAATGCGAGTCAATGATCTTTTGCTTTTATTTTGTATATTTTCATTCTGAATTATATTGAGGTGACCTTGCATTTTACATGGTAGCGATTCACTATATTTAGTATACAAATAATGGCGTATATTTAAACGAACTAATTACCCCGACATATGATTTCTGTTTGCGAAAAGATCTAACAGCGACCTTCTGTTTTTTCAGTATATTTTTTATTCACAATAATTTGACACAAAAATAAACACTTACTTAATGTATATGAGAACGTTTGTATGTGTAAATGTTTCAATACATTGTTCATCAAGAAAATTCTTGATTATTGACACATATAAAGCACTGATACACATAACACTTTTTAGTTCTGGGATGAGTTAATATCAGCATTTTTATATTGTATTTTTTAGCATATGCACTGTTGGCAATCATGGACACGTTTTTAATTGTTTGGATAACAATAATTCAATACGGAGCACTTCTGTTTTACTTAACGCTTATAAATAATACTATTTCCGTACACAAACTTAGTTAATTTAATATTTAATTTAATTAAGTCGATATGTTTCGATTATTCACAACCCGGTGCGGTTTAATAAAATTATTTATGATATTCATCACATCATTTGAGGGTTTAAAACTAATTCACTACATATTATTTTAATGTTTCGAAATAATTTCCTGGATGAAAATTTTCCACTGCCACATTCCATCCGAATACGAATCAGAGTGAATGGTTTTTCTCTTCCATTTTGCGTCGTTTTCTTAATGATAAAATTTAAGCATCTTATCTGTTTGCATTCGAAAGCCTTTTGTGTAATTTTGAAGCCAGGAACTAACTACTAACTCATCTCAAATTTATATATGTACAGTAGAAAACGTTTAGCACGAAACTGTAGGGACCGAAATAGTTTTTCGGTGTTCGACTTATGTAAAAAAAACTAATCAATCTCATAAAAATTAATCAACTCGATTTACTCTTAAAATTTACGGTTGTAAGTACATTGACAATCATAGCAGGTTTTCGTATTAACTGATTTTCACTGTATATTTATTATAAACAAATATTATTGTAATTTGTTACTGTGAGATTTTAAACATTTTCTTCAGATACATCAAATTTTTTTTTAGAATATTTTTGCCGTTTAAACTTGCTTCATTAAAATATATAAATATTCATTGATTTTTTTTAAAATTCAAATTGCACAAATGCAGTGAATGGCGTGTTGAAATACCGTGACTGTTTATAAAAACATTATATAAACAAGATGACATTCATATAAATATTCACAATAACAAAGTGCATTTAATTAAAATATAAAACATTTAATATCTAGCTACATATGCTGATAAAAAATAAATCGAGGTCAAAATGTCATGTTCGAGATGATTAATTTTACTAAGGACTATTGAACCTGTGGAAAATTTCCCCCAGGGCGTTTTTCCGCGTTATCCGACCCTGATACAGTACAAATGACACGATTTAATGATTTAATCATTTCTATCCATGTGCAAAGTGGATAACCTTGCACTTCTAGAATTTCTGTAATAAAAGTTTCCGCTCTAAAAAAATAATATTATACTTACAATTCCGGTGGTTCCCCACTATGTAAACTTTAAGACGTCTCAACCCATCAGGAAACGACAAACAGACTCCGATTGTAGCTAGGTTACCCCAGCTTGAAGTGGAATTTATCTGAAAATAATTAAAAATATCAGATGGTTTAGTCAGTCAGAACTCTTAAAAATCGACTAAACATATGTACCATTGTTGATTTTACTTATAGCCGATATTTACTTAACCAATCCGTCACCGCTGCTCAAAACCAACTGCGTCCTCCGAATGGGTTATATTTATAATGGAATATAGACTCCAAGCATTTCAAGTCAAAAAGAAGTAAGAAAAAAATAGTTATTCGTGATATACTCCATAATTTAGTCGCAGACTACCAACGACCTCCATATTCTCGCGGCACGTGTCACTAATATACATTAACTCACACTTGGCACATCGTACAGGATGCGAGAGAGAAAAAACATCGAGCGAATGGCAACAGCAGTGAATATTGTTATTTTTATTTTTTTCGCAATTGACAAATACAAAAAGTTTATGACATCTAGGATTTATATTAAAAGAGTTATTCGAGAAAAATCAAAAACATGGGGTCCCAAATAGTCCCCATAGGCAAAACTAATATTAGGAAGTCTCTTGCGATGTCTTTTTTTCTATTCTCTTCTTTCATTTCTTCTGATTTTCATGTTTTCTTAACTTATTTTTTTATATTATTCTTTTGTAACTTGTAGAAACTTTTAATATCGTATCTATCTTTTTGTTATTTTATCTTATGCTGTAAGTTTCTCTCAAAAATGATTAAATAAATAAATAAAATGATTTATTATTATGAAAGTCGTGTGTCGGCCGTTATTTTTTTTTTAAATGTCTGATCATATCCAAGCATCTATTCGTCATGTGCGTATCGATCAATAGGCAAGTTTCCGACGTCGGGAATATGTAATGGCGTTTCTTTTCAAGTATCTGATCCTCTTCATCCGACATGATCACATCTCCCATGTGTATTATACAAAATTGGCCATAAGCACCATTTGATACATCGTTATATAAATATATTTGGTTGTATGGTGTGGCGGAAATGGGTATGAATAGTAAAAAAAAATGAGGCATAACCAATAAAACATATTTATATTGAGCTACATGAAAATATATTCGAAATGATGGCCGCTTAAAAAGTTGCTACGGCCTAATAAAGAAATCACGCGTCATTCAAAATGGCGGCCGACTGTCACTTTTGATCCATCAATTTGACAGGTAATTTAATTTAATTATGACTATTGCGACGGGAATAATTGTTAAAAAATACGCGATATCAAAAAGTATACAAGTTTGCATAATTAAATTGTTTTGACGTTTGAGGTTATGTTTATATGATTATACCGTTGCAATTCAAATTTAATTAAGTTATTATCTCTTCGTCTTTACAGTTGCAATATATTTTTTAATCGGCTAAAATATTTATTGTGTCTAGACATCGCTTTTATGTAAATTTAGTACGTTGATACTTTAACCAATCCGTGACGATGGCTCGAAACCAACGCGCTGGCCGATGGGGTATGGAATTGAATGTATGAAAATAGACCCCAAAAATTTCAAGTCAAGAGTTGATAAATTCTTCGACTATACCTTGACATTTAAAAAAATGTATTATCCTATGAATAAAATAGGTTATTGATATATTAGTAGAAAAATCTTATATATATCGATCTAAATTGATTTTTTCTACTAATTAATGCGAAGCCGCGAGGCCCGATCCCGAATCAGTTTCTCGGATGGCACAGCACGATATTTTGTCTCGCTCGGACTTGCATATGCGCGATGATTTTTCACGCTTTTATCCGACACGAAGCAATAAAAACTTTGCACCCGTGGTAATGGAAAACGATATTGTTCTATTTTTTTACGCAATTGCGGACAATAAAGGTCAATGATAATTTATATTTATTCTTTAGACTTTTTTAGACAAATACAAAAGTTTGGGACATGTAGGATTGATATTAAAAGAGTTACTCGAGAAAAATCATGAACTTGGGGTCCCAAATAGACCCCATCGGCACGGCTAGGTTTAAATAAAAAAAATCCAAAATTGGTTTTCATAATACGCGTAAAAAAAATGTTTCCGCAATGTTTAAACACCCATCCTTGGATTTACGAAGAGTCATTGTACGCGGAATCGAAACAAAATTAACGCGTTGATTAAAACCGCGCTATTTTTAAAAAACGCGCAAAAACTTGTTTTATAAAAGATTTATAAAAGAGCAATTATAAATAATTATTATATAGTATCATGTTTTTTATAAGTATCCCTCCATTTTGTATTTATTTATGTATTTGAGTACAGTAGATAGATGGCATAACAGAAAGATTCCAAAGAGTCATTCGCCCATATAAAAAGTCTCTCCCACTAATATTCCCTCCAGTGTCAAACCATGACACTGGTTAATTTTTACTATTATTCAACTAAGGATACATGGAATTAAATTTATTAATTCAAACGCACTAAATTCCCTACATAAATAATATAAGCAGTGTTTATTAATATCATTAACCCTTTAACTGCTGATCAACGTTTTGTTGAAAAAAATAGTTTAAAATAAGTTAATAATAAGTAACTAATTTATTTATTTATTTGACCACGATGAATAGATGGCATAATAGAAATATTCCAAAGCGCAGTTCACCTCTATATAAAGAGTCTCTCACACTAATATTCCCTCCAGTGTCAAACGACGACACTGGTTAATTTTTAATATTATTTCAGTTGGATTGGAAAATCCACGATATTAAGATGGAATTAAATCTATACTATATAGATTTTAACCTATTAGTTCTTACTATTAGATTATATTTTTTCTTAAAAATAAAGCGATTTTGACACCTAATCGGCCGGAAGCCGAATTATATGCTACCCTGGGTCCGTTCACAAATAGCGGGTAACCTATTTATATGCTTTTCAGAGCTGGATCTTTATCAGTCGCAAATTTGCTTATTTAAATAAACACACTAACGAAATTTATGGACAATATTTAAAGATTTTTTTTTTGTCTAAATGCATTTATTTTTATATTTTTTTAAGAAATGCAAATATTAGCCTCCGATTAAGTCTTAAAATATTTTTGTAGATTTGTATATTACATATAAACGCAGTAGATCAGTGGTCGCTAAACGCTAAGCTACCGGTCGTTCGCGAGCGGCATTTCGGTAGCTCGCGTAAGATATTTCATCATATTAATAAACTTGCCTCTCAAATTTTATTATTCGACCCCCAATTTTTCCTAGAATTAAATTTCAATAAAATACTTACAATACAAGTTGTCGTCGTAAAATGAATTTCTAAGTAAAATAGAGAAGCATTCAGCGATGTATTACGATGGGAACTGCACCATACACTTTGTCTCTCTCTCTCTCTAGCTCATTTCTCGCTCATATCGCTGCTTAAATGGGAATAACAGTCAGCAATGAATATACCACTAGCACCCGTCACTTTTCCCAATCCGTCAGCGGCTCGAAACTAACAGCGTCTCCCGATGGGGTATATTTATTATGGAAAATAGACCCCAAGCATTTCAAGTCAATATACTGACGAAGAGTTCATCAATATCTTAACTTGAATGATTCAAAAATGCTTAAAAATTGATTATTATAAGAATAAAAATAGCTAGGATTTTTTTACTAATCTATATGACGGCGTAAGTGATGCGCGAGCTCTGCGATGTCCCGCCGCAGACTGAGGCACGCCGCCGTCTCCGAGTTCTCGCCGCACATGTTACTAGTACGATTTCACTCGCACTTGCACATTGTACCGGATGCGAACGAGAAAAAACATCACGTTTATATTTTTTAAATATTAATTAATTCAAATCTAATTTATTATATTGCGCTATAGATTAAATCTTTTCTAATTCAGTTTATACGGACATTAAATCCAACTATTTTCTTATTTAAGTTATATAACAATAAATATTAAACCATTAAGCCTAATTATTATTTGAATATCTAATCAAAACAAACAAAGCATTATATGGCTCGTGGCAATACACGTTGTCTGTAACTGTAAACAATAATATAAGCCGTGTTATAGCAAAACTTTACCGTGTATATCAAAACATGAGCTGAAAATTAGTCGTGCAAATCAATGGAGATGCGAATCGTATTGTGTTTCGTGCAATTTCAATATATTCATGGCGGTTTTAGTATTAATGATCTGAGTATAATATAAAGTTCATCATTTTTCAAATTATTAAAACTTGTAACTATACCAGGGGTGAGTAACCTTTTATTACAACGGGCCATTTACAAATTTAAAAATGTATATATATGTACATATATATATATTATTTTTTATTAAATTAAGCGATCCGTCACAGGGGCACGAAACCAACCGCTTCGTCCGAAGGGGGTCTATTTATAAGGGAAAATAGACCTCAAGCATTTCAACTCAAGATATTGATGAAATCTTCATAAAATGGATAGTTATAAGAATAAAAATAGTTGTTCATGATACGCTGCATAATTTGTTCGATATTTTGGATTTTTTAACTAATCAATATGACGCGTAAATGACACGTGCACCCGACGATGTCCTGCTGCACACTGAGGACACGCCATCGATAGACCGACCGCTAAATTCTCGTGGCATGTGTCACTATTATACGTTTCACTGGCACTTGGCATATCGTTACGGATGGAAGCGAGAAAAATCTTGGCGCCCGTGGCTACAGAAGCGAATATTGTTGTTTTTTTTATTTTTTTCGCAATCGTGGACAATAAAGTCAATGATTATTAATAATATTTTTTTTAAACAGATAAAAATAGTTTGTAATATGTAGAATTCATATAAAAAGAATTATTACAGAAAAATAAAAAAACTAGGAGTCCCAAATAGACCCCATCGGCACGACTTGGTTAATGACAACTTTGGCCTTTCTTCTCTGCCATTAATTAGCATATATTTGCAGATATTGACGACATAGCAACTCGCACGCAGCGGGTTGCTTACCCCTAAACATGTTTATAATATACACATTTCCTAGATTTTTTGTTGTTGTTGGTATTGTGTAATTCAATTAGTGTATGGCTTAAAAAAATTTGATAACCACTACGATTCACTCGCACAGTGGCACGAGCTACCCCGTTCCAATATCGAGTCGTTATTTATTCGCCCGCCACTGTACAGGTTTGAAATTTCACTCGAAAATTTTTTGATTTATTATGTAAAAGTGTGCTGTGGCGGCACGGGGGCCGCCTCTATTGTTTGCGTAATCTAATCCGAGCTTCATAAACTTTAAATCGCTCCAGTGTAACGGCCGGAAAAGTTAGGGCCGCTTTCCCGGCGCTTTCGTAATTTTCCGAATCCTCCCCCCGCCGTCCCGCAGGATGCAGAACAATGACGCATTTTTGGCAAATGTCCAATGGATACGAAATATTTCATCTCGGCCCCCGGCCACTAAGCTCGCGAATCTCGCAATCGATAGGAAAAGCGCCCTGAAAAAAATGGCGGTCGACAAATCTCGAAGAGA
>JAGXCT010035243.1:0-17609 GCA_022495035.1 Philopotamus ludificatus
TTGATTTATATGAGAAAATTAGTTTCGCATAACGAGTGTTTCACACAACGAGCAAAATTCTGGAACGAATTATGCTCGTTATGAGAGGTTCCACTGTATTCATATATTGTGATTATTGTAAGGCTCTGCTGAATTAAGTCCTGGTTAATTAATATTTTTGAGCCCCTGCAAAAGTTGAGTAATAAAATGTATTTTTTCCCACATTCAGCACACCCAACATCAAGTCCACCGTACGCCCCTGAATAAACATATATTCCATCTATTTATCAACACTAGGCACAAGAACGACTTGATTGACGTCAGGGTCCTGCGTGTAGCCAATGTGGACTCGGATCATTATTTAACCCAGCTGTGCCGGGGTCTATCGGGGACCCCATGTTTTTAATTTTAATCAAATAACACTTTTAATATAAATCCTACATGTCACAATTATTATTTTTATTATTTAAGTGGCTTTAAAACCCTGAGGCGGGTCTTTGCCACCTGTCATGACCCATGTCATAATAACTATCGGTTACTACGTAAATGTGAAAATAAATTAATTTTATAGAACAGTTGAAGAATCTTTGATGCAATATAAATGAAGGAGGAGTCAACGAATCACTAGAAAGCGTTATATTTTTACAACATTATGATACTTTATGGAATTGTCACAACATTGTTTAGATAGTTTTTCATTGCCCAGGGCTTTAACCTAGCTGTGCCGATGGGGTCTCTTTTGGACCCCAAGAATAACTATTTTAATATAAATTCTACATATCACAAACTTTTGTATTTGTCTAAAGAAGTCTAAAAAACACTTTAATATTCGCTTCTGTTTTTTCACATTCACACAATGTTTTTTCTCGCTCGCACTCAGTACAATGTGCCAATTGTGAGTGAAGCGTGTATCAGTGACACGTGCCGTGAGAATTAGGCGGTCGGTCAACCGGCCGTGTCGTATCCTCAGTCTACGGCAGGACATCGCCGGGTGTGCATGTCATTTACGCGTCATATTGATTAGTAGAAAAATCCAAAATATCGACCAAGTTATGAAGCATGTCATGAATTATTATTTATTTATTATTTAGGTGGTCTATTAAACCTGAGGCGAGTCTTTGTCACCTGGAGGACACCTCCGTTTCAACCATGATGTCGGACGTTCTTCAGGTTATCTTGACTCGACTCCTTTTTTGTATTTGTCTAAAAACATTTTGAATTCGTCTAAAAAGTTTAAAGAATAAATATTATAAATAATCACAGTTTTTTATTGTCTGCAATTGTGAAAAAACAACAATATTTGCTTCTGTTGCCACGGGCGCGATGGTTTTTTTCGCTCGCATCCTGTACGATGTATCGAGTGCGATTGAAACGTGCGATTAACACTTGTTGCGAGAGTTCAGTCTGCGGCGAGACATCGCTAAGTGCGCGTGTAATATACGCATCATATTGATTTGTTTATAAATCTTCGTTAACTTTGCTCTGATGAGTACCTTTGAGTTTCTTCTTGCTTCTGTGGTATTTTAAGTTTCTCAAAATCAAATTTTGTGGGGCATGAAAGTAGTGCTTTGATTTTGTCAACCCATCCATCAAGGCGGTTTTATAACAACCGCGTCGTCCAAAAGGGGTATCTCAGAGACCCCGAGCAAGTCGAGATATTGATGAATTATTCGTCAATATCTTTTTAAAAAAATGTATTATTCTAAGAAATAAAATAGTTATTCATGATATGCTTCATAATTTGATTGATATTTTAAATTGTTTAACTAATCAATTTGTATGACTGAGACGGAATATGTTAAAAGCGGAAGGCAACATGACCAACGACCGCCATTGCTAAAATAATCTATATTATAATAATAATGTAGTGTTTTCCAACCGTTTTTGTTTAACTTACCACAATATTTAATTGTCGAAATTGTTGTTGATTGTTGACAGGAGCGCGCCGTCCATATGGACAGATTGTGCGGAGCACACAGGCGCGGGAAAAATTGAATCGAAAAAATCAGAATCTATTTTATCAAATGTAGGTTACGTGAAGCAAATGGATAACTTTATATTACCTAGAAACATAATGCAGGTTCCTCAATCCACAGAGAAAACTTATGGACATCAAATATGGCCAACAAAGTCAACCTTCAAATAACTTCATCATATTGCAATGGGAGTTTTCGAGAAACCATTTGATATTTATTGCCATCATTAATTACATCATTAGATATATATAACTGCATATTTATATAGATATTTAATTAATGGCACATGCCCACATAGGTCAATGTCAAAATATTTATACTAATTACAAATTAATGACGATAAATTTAAATAAATATTATTATAATATTTATATATAATATTACAAAAAAAATATTTAGATTATGTAGGGTGTAGAAATATATCCTTGGAAAAAGGGAAAATGAATTTTTGATGAAACTTCAGCCTCTAAATTCGTCAAACATCGTCCTCTGTATTATATTGTGGAAATTGTGATTCCAGATATGCTTCTAAGATTGTAAAAAAAATGTTTGATAAATCTAACATTTTTTTCGTATGGCAACATTTTATGAATTGGTCCTCAATTGAAAGCGCTGACGGCCATTATTTTTCAACGTACGTGGAATTAAAAATACCAATGTCCAATGTTTACCAATGTCCGATGATAATTTTGCCCTTACATGTCTTGGTGCACGATAATCAGAATGCTATATGATGCACGTAATGGCTTAATTATATTTGTTTAATGTCTGGCGATTACTTGGGGGCCCTGGGGTCGTTCGTTAAGGTCTAATTTGAAAATAAAGCAAAAATCCGGATCGAATTCTACTTTCGCATTATAACCTGATTTAAATTGCACATAGCGGGCGTGTTTTATTGAGATTTTTGCAAATTTCGAAACTGTTACGAATGTGTGTTTATCGAAAAAAAAGATTGCACGTGTTTAAAACCTTCAATCATGCCAAAAGTGATGACGGGGTAACGCCGTATTCGATTATGCGAGAAATAATTTACGACTAAATTAAAAATGAATCAATTGAGACATTAAACGCATCGATCAGTTGGTACGCCTGCACTCTCGGCGGCCATTTTTAAATTCTAACCTCAAATACTCCGAATCCGTTTTTAACGAGGATATCGCCGTCGTCCGCAGTCATCGGCTCGTCGAGAATTGTCACCAGGATAATATAAATCGGTGACGAGATCGTAAACGCGATATTAATGTCGGCTGATGACACTTTAATAGGTGTTGATTGCAGACATTTCTCCTCGCGCCGTCCACTCTCCCGCCACTAGATCGATCGATATTATTCATCAAGTCTCTGTTTTAATTAAGTTTATTCCTCGTCATTTATCACCGCAGAGATATGTATCTGGCGGCGACATTCCAGCTGCTTGACTAAATCTCAAAAATTATGGTTTAATTGCGTTCCGTAAAGTTTTTCTAGGTTCGAGCAATCGACGCCAGTCGAGCTTTCGCAGATTTTTATTATGCGAGACGGTGATTTATAATTTCGTTTCAAGGAAGACTTGTCTGTATCTACCCACTGTTGATATATATTATAGAAACCCTCACGAATTATAATTATTTATACGATAAATAGTTATTTTTTCCTCAATACTTTGCATGCAAATCGATTTTTATCTATAAATACGTTTTTTTTATAAAATACTTTGTATTTGACATGATTATGAATACGTATAAATTCAAAATGGCGATTCTTAATTCATTTGTTTTGATTAATTAATGGTAGCCATTTTGTGTTTGACGAGTATGCACGAAGATTAACGGAAATCGTATCGCACGCTATTTAATTGGACCATAACAGCTTTTATAGTGTCCATCATATTTTATCAAATATATAAACAACATTTATTCGACTAATTTTAATAGAAAAAATAATAAAGCTTGTGCCATGTTAAGAGTCAAATCATTGGTTACATATTAAAAATTTGCCTATTAATTTTCGTTATTTAGAAGCAAAAAATTTATGGTCAGTTTTTTGTGAGGTTCACAAGCTAATATACCTTCATAAATCAATTGATTTACTGTGGTATATTATAATATTACATCAAATTATCCATCCTTACTTTATGTATACGAGTTTAGAAAACAAAATAAATATTATTTAAACCTGCAACTCTTCCCGCAGAAGTTTTTTCATTATTTTCTATTCCAGAGATATCAATTTTTTTATAAATTTAAATCTATCTTTCATAAATTCACATTTATACAATTTTTTTTAGTACGATCTCGTTTAAACAAACACTTTTTAACCTCAAAATGATCTTATAATATAATATATAACCTCAAACTTATCGTGCATAATTTATCGAATATCTTTCAGTAACTTATAGCACAAATATACGGAATTCTTCAGAAAAATGTTACGTACATCCATTAAATAAAATTATTCATACATATTTTGTGTGCAAGATGCTAATCAATGTATCAGATTCTTATTTGAACCTCAGTTCCACTTCTTAAAAAGCTTTACGTTGTATTTTATGATCATTCACTTTATATTCTTCTTATGAAGAGTGAAATAAACAGCAGAGCTTCAAAATAAATCGCAAAGGCCTGCTAATTTTCATAAAAAATATGTGGAATTGTCATTTTTCTCAAAAACTTTTTTATTTACTCATAATAATAGTTTTTTCTCATTTAGTCATCGTCAGATAATTCAAACGCTTTTTAAAATCTTTTAATGCCAGTGTAATAGGCAGTTTAATAGTGAGTGTCAGTTTTCCTCTTGGGGCCTCATTCGGGGGGCCTGAAAGTTTAGATCTCAAAACGATTTTTTTATTATTTATTATTTTTTTGGCCATAATTCATGGATTCAGACGCGTAGCTACCTTAATCCTTTATAGGGCAAAGGCTGAAATTGGTTAATATATTAACTAGTCGCTTTAAGGTCTATATTTTCATGAGCGCCCATAAAAATGTCAATCTTAGTAACGTAATATTTTGTCGAGAAACGCTTTTTGGTTATTTTATTGTTATTGACAATAAGTATTGTCAATAACAATAAATAATAAAAAAGTCCAAAATAATTAATTTGCCCTATAAAGGGTTAAGGCAAAACGATGTAAGGCATCGGGGCCCTCCGCATACAGCCCTGCAGCCCCTCGACCCTCAGGGGAACCCTGATTTTTTCTAAAAATTATAAATATTTGTAACATCGAGATGGCTAACATCGATTTTCGAGAAGCTAATAAAAAAATAAGAAAGAGAATAATCAATAAAAATTAAAAAATATAATTTTGTTTTTCTTTCTGTCTTTTTATATAAATTGATGTGAAATCAATTATATATCCAAAACATTGCAAATTGAGCAAACGAGTAGAATGATCATTTTATGGTGTAGGGGTAAAGAAAATATTTTGAGTGGGGGGGCCTCAAATTAAAATGCGCCTGGGGCCTCACAAGTGCTGAATCCGCCAATGGGTGAGCGTTTAGATTCTTTAACGATTCTGTCTGTATCTCCTCAATATTGGTAAGACGTTGTCCTTTAAAATCATATTGTCTTATTTATAAATGATATTCATCGGGTCCTTTAATGTAAGTTTTCACTTTTTGCAGACGATTTAAAAATATTTAGATCATTACTTCAGTGGAAGATGCCCTTTCGTTGCAGTTGACATCGATTCCTTGCACGATTGGTCAATATCGAATCGTCTTCCACTAAGTATTGGAAAATGTCAAACAATGACATTTTCTAAATCAAAGAAGCCCATCATCTTTAATTACAGACTTGGGAACGTAACTCTTCCTAAGCAATCGTCTGTTAAAGATCTGGGTATTTTGTTTGATTCTAATTTAAAATTTAATTTACATGTATCGGACGTGTGTATGAGATCATCAAGAATGTTGGGCTTCGTCTTGAGAAATTCTCATCACATACGTAGCACCATAGTCATACGAGTGCTATACGATGCATTGGTTCGGAGCTTGCTCGAATCAGGTTCCATTATATGGGCGCCTTATGACGCCTCGAATTCCCTCAGATTGAGAAAATACAAAAGAAATTTCTTAGGTATCTCTACATGAGGGAGTTTGGTTTCTACCCAAGTTTATACCTCAGTGCATGTACGCCTCTTGGGGCATGTAATTCCCCGAAAAAAAGAAGGTCGATTTACCTTGACGTTAACTTCTTCAAGTTGCTATTGGCGCAGTACATAACCCCTTGTACTGTGCGAGTTGCTCTATGTGGGCGCCACCACTACCATCGAGTCGTCTGGTGTGCTTTTTTCTTCCGCCAAATACGAGGACAGGTGCTCTCTCAAGGACTTCGGTAAACTGTGAGCCATATCACTCTACTCTAACAACTTGGCTGAATATGTGGATTTATTTGAGGTCACTGATCGCCATTTCGTTGATCTTTGTATGAGATTTTATAATTTCATATAACGGACCAACTACTGACGGTTTTGTTTTTTTCCTTTTAACACATAGTACTTTTATCTTTATTTACACATTATTTTATTTATTTCAATATTTTTTACTTTTTTTATTTTGTTGTTATTTTATATCTTAAATTATATGACTATTCTATTTATGTTTTTATGCGTGATTGGCGACCTGGGTTTATTCTGTAATGCCAATCACGCATTGTCTTTAAAATAAAATAAATAAATATATTGAGCTATGCGCAGAGAATATGGAGACTGAAACATCATAGTGGTGTTGGTTTTGTTCATTAATTCTAAAAAATAATTCCACATCACTACTAAACATCTAATATGGCTATCAATGTCAAGATACGTCACGAAAGTGTATCAACACTATGAAAAATTCTCAATATTTTAGTAAATCGCCTTAATTAATCAGTAAATATATTCATCCCGACTTATCCCATTTAAAATCTAGTACATTTTATTCGTCCCGGTGATAAATCCATCATCACACCCACACCATCGAGATAAGTTTCATTTCCACTCGTCATCGACTGTATATCGCCATAAAATTAAACACGACTATCTCATTTCACATCTACGCTCGAAAGATTCGTCCGAGATAACCGAGTCTTCAACATCGGGTCGGAGAGATCCATTAACTGATGACAATTTTTCATCAAAACAGATAAAAATTTAATGAAAGTAATGATGAAAAAAAAAACTACAATTAAGCTGACAAAATACACACATTCCTCCATCGGAATTATTCATCCGAATAGACCCGTCACCCCCACCATTCTCGTGATATTAAATCATCTTCCTGGTTTCGGATGCCCGAGGGCGATCGGATTTTATTTAACGCGACGCGAGTTAAAAAATAGTAGACACCGTAATTAAAGGGTTAACGTGATTTATAATGCTTTACGATGTATAAAAATTTATTAGAAATATTTTAATGTATGCAAAAGAGTCGATGAATATAATTTAATTATTATACGGGTCCATTTTTCAATGTGATTGACAAACGAGCTGACAAAGACTGGTCTCCGGAGCACAATGTACGCGTATCGAATAATATAATATGAATTCCTCAAACGCGGTTAATATTTGAGACGCTGAAGATCAGCTCAGCGATCGGTGTTATCAGCGATTCCGCAAGTTGTAATTACGTGCCTTATATGTTGGGCACGTGTAGAGAGACACGTTTAAAAATCGATGAACGACACCATGTACGGAATAATTGGATCTACGTTTAAATTAAGCCCATGTTTAAATTAAGCCTATTTAGTTAATGTGGTCCAGTGTGATGGATTACACTTCGCCAAATACGGCGCTAATGTATCGCCAGTTTGTTGCGATATTGAATCTATCGATCGATATCTCTAGAAAACTACGGACGAGATACCAAGGAAGCGATAAGAAGAAAGACCTTAAACACCTATTCCTAATCAGGCTGAAATCAAGAAAACCTCCATGGTCCTCAGTCACTCAGATCATACTAGCTCAGAGTCCTATAACAATTGTACAACGACATGGAGAACAAGGATATCGTCGTTGATCCAACCATCCCTTCAATCGGGTTCCTCCTATCGCGGATAAAATGGTGCTGACTTAACCGTATCTGCACCGGACATGGTCGCTGAGCCAACATTCTGCACCTCTGTGGACTGGCAACCAAACATAAATGCGACTGTGGAGAATCGAAACAGACCATGCTTAATATAGTGAACGAATCCCCACTGAGAAGCCTACTTGTGGCATCCTCGCCCTAACTAAAGCGAATGAGCAGGCTGACTCATGGCTGGAGAAATTCGACATCGATATCTCAGCCAGACAGCAGACAGAGATGTTCGTCGAAGCATGGCCACAAAAGGATAACGTCCCGGATTACCATGGCCATAAAAGGATAACCTCTTGGATTAGAAAGACAATACGCTCGCCGCTCCGGTCTTTCAAGGCCCTGTAAGAAACACTTCTTAATGTCTCTATCATCAGTAATTGGTGTAGAGATGCGACTATATCGGACTAGGTTGGCCCGGCTCTCTAGTCATCCAAAGGCAAATGCCGGGATAGTCAGTAACTTGCTGTACCAGCTGTTTCCCTCCACATTACCATTCCCTACAAACTCCTCCGTCCTTCAGGTCCCAGGTCGCAGTGGCAACGAGGAAACTCGTTGAATGAAGTAGAATGAAGAAGCTCAAGAAGCAATTTATTGTACTTTTACACTTTACGCTACAATTTTTAAATCCGTTTTCTTCAATCTCAGCATTTTTCTGCATCATCGCTTGATTTAGACCTACTAGAATAGGCCTGTAGTTTTGATAATGGCTTGCAGTTATAGAGTTTACGAAAAAAGATGACTGATCGGAATGAAACGAGGCAATGACTAGCGTCATCGTCTAATTTCAAATGCTAATGAAGAAGGCCACATTCCATATTTAGATGTAAGGCTGAAGAAGAATACCAGAAGATAGGGAACCCTAAAAAATGCATCTCAATGGATCATCCGACCTCCAAAAGACACAATAAATCTCCGAACCACTGCGAACCAACTTATATAGCTTTGAATTTGCTCGAAACTTCATATATCTCGCATTATTGTTCCAGATACAAACGAATTCAGGCTAGAGATTTGAAGAGCCATACTAGCAAATACGTGCTGCTTTGGACTTCTAATCCATTTACAGTGGAGACTAAAAAGCAAGATTTTAAAGACCCTCATCAGACTCTTTCATCATACCAAGGTTGGGCTCTATCAAAGCTAGACGAGCGATAAGCGGGACTTGAAATAAAAGATCCTGTAAAAATAATTAGAACTGTACTTGAAGGTGAGGCATGGCGTGTACGATGGGATTAAAGACCTACCATTCGTCAATAGGACGTGGTGGATATACTGTATACGACGGAAAACTGGGATGATGGGATTAGGCGACACAAGAAACAATGTTCTAAAATCGTCTAAATACGGCCAGGGTTCTTGCCAAGGGCTGTAAAGCAACTGCCTTAGTTGAAAAAATGTGTAGAGAAATAGAGAACTATTTAAATAATTAGTTTTTACATAATAACCTAGGGCTTGTTTGTGAAGACTTTCTAGAATTAAAGGCCTTGTGTGATTGCTTTGCCTACGTAAGAGTTGTAATAATAAATTTATAATAACGGAAAATACAGTAAGGTCTCGTTTACTTTAATTTTAAGTCCATTTTCGTAATGAAGATCCTGGCCCTTCTGAAATTATTGTTTTTTTTTTGATGAAATCATGTAATAGTGTACTTGTCTAATTCTTAATCAATTAAGCAAATGTAAAGTAGCAGAAGATCGCATCCATAATGCTCTCGATTATCATTATCGAGCTTTTATTAAAGAAAATCTGCAGTACTCTAATTAAATGAATTTTTCAGATTTTTTGTAAATTTGTGGTAGGTTCTTCGTTTACGGAATCAATATTTTCAAATTCTTCTTGTTCTGCTATTTTTTAAAGGTCGTTTCTCAATACTCTGTTCTGATCTTCTAGTCTTGCTGTTTCGATTTGGTTGCCAATTTGATCAACGATATGCTCTTCTTGCTACGAACCCTTGAACATCTCCGTCCATAGCTTCTTCCACGTTCTGTTCATAGATTTATCGGTATATCTTGCCAAGCAAAGTTGATATTATTTTCAGAAATCCATAATTGTTTCTTTATTTTTGCAGTCAACGGAAATAATATGCTTAAGAATTTAATGACTCCCTAGTCCATCGGTTAAACCAACGATGTAGTGTTGAGTGGTAGGAAAGCTTCAACCGGAATGCAAGTGTTTGAATCATTCTTGGACCAAAGTATCGCCTTCTGCAGATCAACATGGGGGGAAAACTAGAAGGTGAATGGTGATGTGGTGGTTATTCCACGTGTTTGGACCAACGTCGTGTTGTGCCTTGGCAACAAACGCGGCGTCTCCGGAAATCTGGAAACGATTCTGGAGACTCTCCTCTCGTCCTCTGTATGGCCATTTATTCCCGACACCGCATATAATCATCGCAGCCAACCAACAACCGACTAGGTTGTTCGCAGACTCCACCTCAGCATCCACGACTTGAGACCGCAGACTGGCATGCTACGTCGAGCGACTCCGAGCCCCCAGCCGGCCCCTCGTCGAGGATCATCAAGGAAGGGTGTCTCTACCGACACTCTGGACTCTCGACCGCCAGGAGTGCCGTCATTGCCAGAGGTCGCGACATAGAGCGCACCAGGACGTCGCACGATCACGTGCTTACTTCATAACCTAACAGCTGCCTCGTAACGATTTCTTTATAATTAATAAATGTGTCGATGTGTTCAACTATACAAACTGTGTTTGCATTTCGTCCACCGGCGAAGAGTAAAGGCTCGCCATGGTCCGAGTCACGAATCCTTCCACATCCTTTACAGTGATTAGGAAGAAAGAAGCTAGAACTTTGTGAAAATTGTTCGTCAAAAACCAACAATTATAAAGGGGAAAAAACAAGAACATGTAGATCACTTAAATACGAAAACGGACAAGGCACCCAAAGAAGAAGATCAAGATTTCTCAAACTAAAGGCAAACTAGATTTTAAAATTCATTATGGCTCTTGCTCTCATAGCGCTAAGCGAAGCCATACTATATCATAGATCTGCAATAAGACGATAATGTTTTTTCGCAGAATTCAGATTAACTTTGCCCTCGTTTTATGTTGATGATGAACTAATCAGTAATCAAAGTTTGCGATGATGTTTTTTTTTATTTTTTTATGATTAAAAAAGTGAAGCATAGTATTAAATTGCGCCTCTGTAACTGGCTCATCATTAAATATCAGAATCTTTCAAAGCAGCACGTGCTTCTCCAAGACTAGAAGCACACGTTCTTAATGAATACAGACACGGTGGTAATGAATGGTGCGCATGTGGTCCATGTTTTGACACGTTCCTTCCGTGATTGGGGCAATTGCATCCGATCACGGAACTGGTATTGGCCTCGGTGGCCGTGTCGGCGCTGAGAGCCATTCCTTGTCTTGTAATCGAACCGTAGATTGTTTAAATGGCTACCGAAACCCATTACCATACCCGGGCCAGATGAAGATGTGGCCGAGTCAAAGGTTGCGTGACGTGACTCCAGATACCATCGGCCAGATGACCATTCATTCAGTGTAAAACCAATAGATATTCATTACGATCGTGGACGGACCCTGGCTGCTGATTAATTAAAAAAAAATCGTGAAGCTCACCGGCGAGATGGTGTACGAATGATAGATTCGGAATTAACACTCGAAACAATGTTGACGACGTATGGCTGTAAGAAAATAAATAATTATTTTTATCGCAAACAGTAAAAGCTTTATTTATTGACGATGGCCGCGTTAAAATAAAATTGCATTCTTCCTCGCCATAACAGCGGCGATGGCCTATTAAAAGTTTTCGGCGCGTAAATATGCAAAATAAAGACGTTACGATAAAATAACCAAAAAATTTCACCCAATAAAACGTGACGTTTTGAGGGTATTTTCGGCAGTTTCTGACTCCGAGCACCCGGGGACCACTGAAAACCAATTTGGGGCTCCGTTTGGCCACGGGGCACTTAACGCGGCTCAAATTTTCTTTTATTAATTACATCTCGGATGCATTTTATAAATTGGACAATATAAAAACATCTTATATAGTCAGGGCAGTGGCGTAGATAATTTATAGTAAAAAATAGGGCGACAATATAATGATTATTATTTATTTATTACCCAAATTAGTATTGTTGATAAATAAATTGAGTTAAATTGAGAAAAAGTTACACCTGAACACGTTAACCTAGTTTTTGTATTTGTCTAAAACAGTCTAAAGAATAAATATTATAAATAATCATTGATCTTTATTTCCGCAATTGCGAAAAAATATAAAAACAACAATATCCGCTGTATTGTATTAGATATTTTTTCTTGCTCGCATCCGGTACGATGTGCCAAGTGCGAGTGAAACGTGCGAGTGAAACGTGCGAGTGAAACGTGCGTAGTGAAACGTGCGAGTGAAACGTGCGAGTGAAACGTGCGAGTGAAACGTGCGAGAGCTCAGTCTTCGGCGAGACATCGCCGAGAGCGTTTTCAATTACGCGTCATATTGATTAGTTAAAAAATCCAAATTATGAAACATATCATGAATAATTATTTTTATTCTTAGATAATCCATTTTTAAATAAAATGTCAAGATATTGATGAAGAATTCATCAACATCTTGACTTGTAATGCTTGGGGTATCTGAGATACCCCCTTCGAACCACGTTGTTGATTTCGAACCGCCGTAACGGGATGGGTAATCCCTATGTCCATGGAAAGAAGGTAGGTACTTCTTCGATGTAGCTTTGATCCGATTCGTATGCGTCTTGTTTTCTTCTTCCAGCGTTTGGCTGAGAGAGAATAAAAGGAAGAAGCGAATGAGCAATGAGAAGGGTTGGCGCAAGGTTTGGGCAGCAGCTCTGAATGACGAAGTAGAGTGAAGAAGGTAGAAGAGAGACTTGACGCAATCCCACTTGATCTTGAGTAGAAGTACACATTGCTACTCTTGAATGTTCCTTCAGAATGTTCAAGATTTTTATTGCATATGAGCAGATAGATAAAGCCAGAGATTTTATTGCAAATAAAAATAATGAATCAAACGTTGACTGTTATTTCTAGACTTTTGATATTCCAATAAAGAAGTAATCCAAGATAGGTGCCTTACATCTATAGAAGGGATTACTGTACATTGAAGATATATTAGATGGGAGTAACAACTTAGTGAAATCTAGTGTACTAGAAGTCTCAGATTTCTGTCCAGATTTAAACTGAATAAAAAGGGAGAAAAGATGGCGTCAGTTTTGAGCATTATACTCTAAAAAGTCATGCCGAATTAAAAGAATAGAGTGAAGAAGGAAGAAGAAGACGTAGTAGAGGCTTGTTACAATCCGAAAGGATCTAGATCTGTTCGGGATTATTTGGCTAGCTATAGTAGAGGATCGTCATGGATGAAAAAATAACATTGATTATAAGGAGAAGAGAAAGACTAATCAATTACATCTTCAATTCACGCATTTTTTCTAAATTTTAGTAAAATACTATAGTATAATATGTTAATATTAATTAAAAAAATATTGATCTCAATATTAATTAAGAGAGATAAAAAAAATTGTCTTAATTACTATAGTAACGAAGGAATGCCCTCTGCCATATAAGATTGCGACTTGAGACCTTCAATTACGAAGAAGATAAAAAGAATTGCTCAAGAATACGTTTGCATTCCTGTGATTAT
Source organism: Philopotamus ludificatus (assembly GCA_022495035.1). NCBI lineage: Eukaryota > Metazoa > Arthropoda > Insecta > Trichoptera > Philopotamidae > Philopotamus > Philopotamus ludificatus. Next base: position 13,635 of record JAGXCT010035243.1, read on the forward strand.
GACTTATACGTAAAATACCATTAATTATAATGCAATGATAATTATTATCGCCTTTTTTTAAACATTGTTCAATCATCTCCAATAAGATCTTCAATAAGTCGATAATAATAATTAAATTAAATTATATTTTATGCGATACAAAATACCATTGTTTGCCTCGTCCTACGTTCATAATTAAGTCATTAAATTCACCGCGATTAAAAGAGCAGCGCCGATAAAAACCAAAAACCACGCACCGCCCGTGCCAAGGTGAGATACCCCTTAATTGGTAGGCGCTCGTAAACAATATTTTCATTGCGTTTATTACACCTCGGAAAGTATAAATTACTCTCGCCAATAACCATGAATCCAGATTAGTGGCTTTATAAACCGTGATACCCACGAGCGTCCCGGGCACCTGGTTTTTTTTTTTCGATCCCGGGACGCGTGATTTTATTACCACGGCAGGCCATAATTAAAAACACTATCAAATATTTGATTTAGTAAGTGACCGTAATCTCCTTTTTGTGCTCGGGGAGATTAATGTCCGTCCCGCTTTCTAGGGTCCCGAAATTTATAACTTGAAGATCGAGGGGCGGCGAACGCTTTTGAGGCAGTGACGCAGAACCGTTTTTACGGCCGCGATATTTCAAAAATCGCTTACAAATCCGCCAAAAATGGGATTGCCACAACTCATTCCAAGTAATTGAGATCGTGCGAGCTCCGTTTTGGCGTTGGGCTTTTTTGACAGTTTCATTATTGCGTTCTGACAAACAGCTCAAACCCTACTATTAACCCATTACCCCCGACCGACTTCGTACCGAGAACGGATAATAAAATGTATTAAATTATGATTTGTTCAAGTTTACTGACAGAATCGATACTCCATCTTCGACACCAATGTACGAATTTATACATATAAATCACATGTTTGAAAAACCAGGACCAATTTCTATAGTCCTTACTCGATTTAGCCATCCGAGGAACTGTTTCGAAGCTGTTCTGTCATGAATAACACAATATCACCAGAAATATTGAAGAAAATTGTTCGTTCTTCAATCACAGCTTCTCTGTGAAGAACATATATAACTCTTGATTATCCTAAGTCATATTATTCATATCAAAACACATATTTAAAAGACATCAAATCTGACTAACTTCATGATGACTTAAAAAATGTACCGAGATTCGATTGTATTGATACTTCATCAACGACCCAGTGTAAAAATATCTTCGAAGTCAACTAGGAATAGTCTTTACCGAGACTAATTTCCACAGTCCTACTTACTACAGACTACTTCTTGTTAAGCTTTTGAAGAAACAAATAAAATCGTTCATTCTTCAATCTCAGCTGCTCTTTGAAGTACACATTGTTACTCTTAACCTTGACTGAGGGTAGTAATCTTCGCGATGATCAAGGTTTTAACTGCGTATAAGTGGAGAGATGAAACCATATACCTCATAAGATAACAAACAAAAACGGGCAGTATTTATCGCATATCACATGAAGAGCTACCTTGCTGACAAAACAATAGATCAAATGATCTCTAGAGTTTTGATATTGGAATAAATAAACCATCCAATAACCTAGTATTTCTAATAAAGAACTTCTGAATTGAGGAATGCGACAATAAAGTCTTCAACAGGACGAATTTCTACAGCTCTCCATAGATTTAGCAGTTTGAAGAATAGTTTCAAAACTATTATGTCCACTTCTTGTTACGTAACCGAAAAACAATTACCAGAAATATTGAAGAAAAATTGTTCGTTCTTCAATCACAGCTTCTTTGTAATTGAAGTTATTTTATGATATAAAATAATGAACTTCATAGATTATGAAGTTCATTATTTTGAGATTCGGCCAAGATTCTTCGCATATTACATGAAGAACTTTCGTGCTGATAAAATAATAGATCAAATGATGAAGAAAGTCTCTAGACTTTAGAATTATATCTCTAGATATGGAACTAAATGATGACATTACAAATATAATGAAATCTAAGTTTAAACCATGTCGAACCTACTCTACGAGAGTTCAGGACTTGATGGGTAAAGAATTCATGGGATAATATCACTGAAAGCTGTATTTCCAAAGCAGTACGATCAGGCTACATGGACAAGAAGTATTTATTCTAATTCAGATCTATCAGAGATAAGCCAATGATTCTACAGGGAGTAAGGGAGAGCTATGACAAGGTTCCAGTAACATCGCTGTACAAGAAAAAAATAATTCATCTTCTGAAAATAAATCTAATGCGACTTTTGGATCAAAAATTATTATAAGACTCGGTCTTAGTAAGAAATACATTGTATGATGGCTATGGCGGACGTACTTATCTTATATTTTTAATCCGTTTAATGTAAAAATTGACGTACTACAACTTGATAATCATTAGAATGGACTAACATTTTGTTCAACTCTTCTGATCTTAATTTGGAATCGTAATAAAACTTACTGGATGTGTCTTTTATTGCTATACCTCCTTCTAGTACCTAATCCGTGTTCAAGATCTGGTATAATTACAAATGTTATAGAGCAACGACAGCTTCTTTCTGCATAACCACCGTATGGTATCCACTTTTTCTTCCATGATGCTCTGCAGAATCCAAAGTATTCGATTTTACAGCTTATAACAGTGTCCAGAAGTGCCTACTAGTTGAAGAAACTTCCTTCCGACTTGTTTGCTACTAGTAATGTATATACCAACCTTTGATTTTAGAACTTGAAGATGCATTATTTCTCGTGATCTTTGTTTAAAAACAAAATAATAATAAAGATGTTGAAATGCAAAATTTGGAATTGTTGGGATTTTCTGCTGCTTCAATCATTCGGGTCTACATCAAAATTCGGCCTTCAAATCTGATGTGCCGGAAATAACCTCAATCATCTGATTAACAATTTGAATCAAAGATAATTATTAATTTAATATAATTATTTTGTTTTGCTTGATTTCAATTCTTCACTTTAACGTTTGAAACATATAAATCTGGGTTGAAGAGTCTCTCTAGCTGGTGAAAAGTTGAACATCACTGTCATATTCGGTCCTGAAGTAGTACAACAGTGAAATGAATTCGTTTTTCCGAATCCAGGGCACCACTGCAATGTGGATGGATTACGAGTCCACCGTCAGAGTCTGTGCACGGTATCTGAGCATCTTCATTCCTTCACACAGCAGGAGTGGAATATGAAGAATGTGGCGGCAAGCAATTAAGGAGCGTCCAGCCGCGGCCTCGCGCACGTGACACCACCTGATTGATTGGTCTTCGCAATGGTGGAGAGATGAAAATATGATGGCGATCCGAGCTCTAAATATGTCAATGGAGACCAAACTTATTGCTCTTTCCCCGGCATACTAACGAGGCGGCGCTGAGACGTGACGAAATGGCATCTGCTGCAGAAGTTATCCCAAAAACTGGTATTTTAGAATCATCAATTTTGTATATACGCATACTCGAATAGAACCTTTAATTATTAAGACATAATAGATCGTAAAAGGTATTAAATAAATAATAATAACAACAACAAAAAATTGTAAAAATCGATTAAACCGGTTAACCGATCTCAATTGCAAGAATGTATTATATTAAAATATAATATTGGGTTTCTTTGAGGCGTGAACTTTTTATTACACTTCTTTCTTTTTATACGAAACCCTTTTATTTAATTTTCGTAGAATATAAATAATTTATATCGCGTTTGTATTCAAAATATCGAATACAATAGATTGTATTTAATATATTTTTACATATATATTAATTAAACAAAAGAGAAATTTTGATATAAAAATAATGGACACCAAAAAAGTTGTTATGACCCATTAATTCGTATGCGCGCGCGTGTTATACCAAATGGCGATTTGTAATTCATTTGTTTCCGCCATTTTGAATTTGTCATCTATTGAGCAAAAAGTATCATAATTATTATCTAGTCACACTATTTATATTTAGATTCTTGGAAAGAAAATTGCTATAATTTTAACACCTTCAGTATAGAAT
>JAGXCT010035243.1:17957-71173 GCA_022495035.1 Philopotamus ludificatus
ATGCTTCATAATTTGGTTGATATTTAGGGATATTTTAGCTAACCAATATTCGTCTCGCCGCAGACTGAAGTCTCGCAGTACGTGTCAATCGCACGTTTCACTCATCATACAGGATGCGAGCGAGAAAAAACATCATGCGCGTGGCAACAGCATTTTTTTTCGCAATTACAAACAACAAAGGACAATGACTAACGCTTTTATCTCATCGAATATGACTTACTTGTTTTAAATATTATAGAAATATCATTAGAGAGATAACGATCGATCAACGATTCGACATCGAAAAAAATCGTAGACAAGCTTCTGGAATCGACAGACCGTGGCAACATTTCATTCGCGACAACGTCTTGAATGAAAACAAAACTAGACGTGTCCATTCACTGTGAAGCAACAAGACAATCGACGACATTTCGCTAATGAGCGAATAATACATACAGAGTGCTCCATAAAAAAAATCAGAAGCGCATATTACACGTCGTTAACCTGCGACCTGCGATTTAATTAGCGTCTGGTTAAGCCAATACGCCGTCATGTCGGCAATAACCATTACACTGATTTGACTCTTCATCAGAGACTGTTGCAACGTCGGTTCTGGAGGATACCAGTTTTTTTTTTGCTTTCGGTTTCCCGCAGCGAGCGCACGCACAATTAACGTATAAATGGAAGTTGATAAAATTACTTGAAAATCAATGGCAAGACTTAATCAGTCGATTACAAGTTAATTACACGACATACGTGGTATGGTTCCACAATGGCCATTGAGCAATTAAGAGCTACCGAAATGAGGTTATGTTTATTTGAAGCTTTAACGGTGGGAAAATTTTGAAGCGCGACGGTTGACGCCGCAAATGGCGCGGCTATAAAATCGCAATTTTCGGCCATAACTAAAAAAAAATATAAATAAATATTAAATGATTAATATTATTATGTTGACAGTGCTTAATTGAGCTTTTGCAAGTTCGCATTGCGATCGTGCACAATGGGATAGCGTCGTAACACGTGAGGGAACTTGAGCTCTAGATAATGAGGGCCGTGGCTATTGATCTGATTGCGGTAACGATGATGATGATGATGATGATGACGACGTTGATTATTATGTCGTGGATGGCGATTAATTAAATTCCATACATACTTTTCTTTATCTAAAGCGGATTCAGAATCAGTCGACAAAAGGGTCGCTGTTAATATTCAGTCGTAAGTAAAACACGAGACTTTATCTTGCGCCTCGACACGGGGATAAAGATGAAAGATGAACAATTTATTAAGCCTGAAAACAGCACGGGGCTACTCGTATCAACGGATTTGCGCATTGTGTTTAATTTACTGGCGGGCATTGTTCAGCGAACATCGTTCACTCCCCATGCCTTCGAAGCACTGCTATTAAATATAAAAAACATTTTTATGAAATGATTCTATAAAACCACTTTCGTGGCTTTTAAGCAACAACAATCTATCATTATAGTACACGGATGTATTCATTTTCAATAGAATTCTGTGAATCAAATCAATTCTCTATGACACTAGCGAGGGGGTGAATGTGAACCTGACATTCGGATCTTTAAAATCTGTAATATAAACCAGAATCATGGCTAGGGAATAACAATAATTGATTATATAACAGTTAAGTAGTCAGCCGCGATTGAGCTATGTTAGTACTTGATGGTTAATCACCAGAATATTATAATATAATTGACACTTGATAGAGAGTGAATGTGAGTTTAACAACTAGTCACTGAATAAATATAAAATAGATGAATGGTGATTATTGTAAAACAAATAAATAAATAAATCCGAAAGAACACACACTTAATAACAGCAACCACAGTCCGTCCGTATGTGGAAGTCCGAGCGAGAAGAAAAAACATTGTGCTGTGCCAGGGTTTAAAATTAGATTGATGTTTTGGATTTTTTTATATAATAACTATTTTTATTCACAGAATAATCCATTTTTTTTTTAAATGTCAAGGTATTGTAGAAGAATTTATCAATGCTTGACTTTTGGGATCTATTTTCATACATTCATTTTATACAAAATATACCCCATCGGCCAGGGGCGTTGGTTTCGAGCCATCGTGACGGATCAGTTAATGTCTCAACCTCCAAATTCGCTGGAGATGGCATCCTAGGTTTTTTTCTTATTCCTGAAGACAATAAATTCCTGACAGTATCCGGCGTCTGTGTGCAGAACTTAAATATCGGCCCTGTACGTCTTATGTCCTTGAAAAGAAAAACTACGGGCAATCGCTTTTTAGAAATTTAACTCATTTTAATAAATTATTATTTTATATTTTGATATTTTTCCCTCTTGGCACTCCTAGCTTTAACCCTTTATAGGGCAAAGGCTGAAATTGGTTAATACATTAACCAGTCGCTTAAGGTCTATATTTCCATGAGCACCCATAGAAATGTCAACCTTAGTAACGTAATATGTTGTCGAGAACGCTTTTTGGTTAATTTATTATTATTATTGACAATAAGCATTGTCAATAACAAATAAAAAATAAAAAAAAATCCAAAATAATTAATTTGCCCTATAAAGGGTTAAGGCGCCCGTGTGCGCCGCACAATCTAGCCTTATGGACGTCGCGCCCCTGCCTTAAAATGTAAAAGGAGGTTTTGCCAGAAGTAAGAAGATAATGCTATACTGAAAATGATGTTCCAGATATGCTTCAAAGATTAGCAAAAGTGAATTGAATGAGACAAAATTAATACTCTCCAAACTTCAACATTTTGCGTGTAGTTTAATTTATATACTCTATGTTTTAACGCATTGTCTTTTGTTGACGTTTGTTTTAATGAGGTTCCGATTAAAATTATTAATAAAAAAACTGTTATTTTAGTTTATATGATTGACAATAAAAATAAATGTTAAGAGCTTTCGTATTTTTAAATATTAAGTTTTTGTTTTTCACTCAAACTTTGTTATGACTCATCGATATATTAGATATACCCGAAAGAAATCGCGTATTTTTACCCTAAATCTGAATGACCTTCTAACTTTGATGATGGCATATTGAGATCCCTGGTAGAGCTAATTATAAACGACGCACGAAACGTATCCAAAGATAACAAGAAAGAGTGGAGAATCACATGTAATTCTTTGTTGTCAAGACAAAGAATTCGACCATTTTTACACCAAATTGTAACTCTAGATGAGAAATGCATCGTTTACGATAACATAAGTTAAAAAATACAACGGTTTTCTTAGAATCAAAGACTCACTCCGATCCCTAAGCTTGGTTTAACACTACGAAAAGTACTTTTAAAGTGGATTTGGTGGGATTTAAGAGGAATAATTCATTACGAATTATTAAAACCTGGCGAAACAATTACTGCAGATATCTTCTAACAACAATTGGAAAGATTAAACGAGAAAATAAACACATTGAACTTCGTTTAAGAGAAAGGGAATAATTCTTCACCATGATTATGGCCCTCATAAAGCAAGAACGACCCAAAAAAAATTCAGGAGTTGAGCGATACAAGTTGAGAGTATAACTAATATCGAAAACCACTCGAATGAGTATTTCGACTCAAAACCGAAAAGTTTTTTAAGAAAAAGAATTAAAATATCACAAAGAAGATAGTTTTATAATATGTAAAAGAAATATAAAAAAAATATAAATTTTACATTGATATAAAAGGCGCGATTTCTTTCAGGTCCCCCCCTAATATTAATATTAATTTATATAAAAAAAAGGTAATCAATCAGCGCTAACCAGTTATACGCCGTTGACGCCCTGAGGTGCGAAATTGAATATGTGTCACGTGCCTCAGCGTGAACTTTCATCTCAACTTAAAAATGATCTATTAGGAAATTTCAAGTTTTTTATTTTCGAAATTATAGTGTAATCTCATAAAAACTTGAGATACAAATCACCAGTTAAAAGATAAAGACCGCCGAACAGAGTATTGACATTTGGTGTTGTCAGTATGCAAAAAAATCGATATACTGATGTTGCTTTTTTATTCCCCTTTTAATTAACAAGCTCTGAGTGGTAATTTTTCTATTCATTTATTTTATCTAAGTATTAACGATCAATATTTCCGGAAAATGGTGGCATTATCTTTCGAAGTTTTTGATTTTTATTTTCAGTGTTGCCATTTAATAAAAAAATCGGATTTAATTCTATAGCCATGCCCTGCGATCGATACGTTATCGCTGAAAGTGCATTATTGTATTATTTAATTTAAAATGTATCAGATCGAACGTCAGCGCATACGCAGGCATTATCCCCCCGTTGATGAGAGGGGCGGAGGCTCCTCGTCATCTTATGAATACTAATCAATACAAATTAATAAATAATTATTGCCCGCGCTATATTGCTCGTGGGGATGCGTAATAAATCGCGAAATGAAATTATTTAAATTGCGCCTTGTGTTGATTATTATCGTTGACGGTTGACGAGAGCACTGCGACGCCCTGCGGCGCTGCAAGAGCCAAACAAACAATTTTAATGCAGACGGCCCTTGACCCGGAACAGTGTTGCCAACCGTCATCGATATATTAGGGTTATGTTATAACGTTAAAGATATGGTTGTATTTTTTTTTCTACCAAGGGGAAAAGATGTCACACTAGGAATCTCAAAGATGTCGCACGAAAAAGACGCCTCAAAAATTACATGATGATATCCTGAAGGCGATGGTGGATTCGGATCCTCGTCAAACAATTAAGGAATTATCATTGAAGATTAGCTGTCCATGTTCTACAGTTCAATATCATCTTCGTCGCATAGAAAAATTGTACAGACAAGTAATTTTGGTTCCTCATGAATTGGCAGAGACGGCGCTCGATCAACAGCGTACCATCTGCGCGTCTCTTTTGTCTCGGTATGAGCCGATCCGTTTTTGGGACGAATTGTAAATGGAGATGAGAAATGGGTGCTATACAATAATCCTGTATAAAAAAAACAATGGATTTTTTGAAGTGAAGTAGCTGTTCCGACTCCTCGACCATTACTAACAATAAATAAAGTCTATGTTTTTGTGTGGTTGGATTTTTCTGGAATTATACACTATGAATTACTTGAACCTGGTCAGATCGTTACAGCGACAGTGTACTGTGAACAACTCAAGCTCATAAAAAACTATCTGTTTTGGCCAACTACAAAAAAATAATCCTTCAACACGATAACGCGAGGCCTCATGCTGCAAAAGCAACACTGAAAAAAATAAGAGAGCTTGGATTGGAACTTTTAACTCATCTACCCTATTCGACGTCGGACACGCTCGCATCTGCCAGGACATGGCGATGAACTCTGTTATATCCTGAGGATTCTGAAAACGCGTCTTTGTTCGTAGAAGTACGGAGGACGCGTTTTTCGAGTCTTCGTTGGCGCTAATGTTAAATCAAAATCATTTATATTTCATTGATACGCAGACCACACTTTGGGAAGTTTTGAACTATATTTTTTTATATAGAGATAACCTTTCTGAACACAACAAAAAAAATATTGACGTAACTTAAATGGTATCAGAGTTACATCGATTTAACTGAAGTACTTAACTTTTGCTATTTTTTTCGCGAAATCGCCCGGCCCAACGCAAAACTCGGCGCGAACCAGTGGACGAAATGTGGTTATATATGAACAACCTTTAACAACAATACTCAACACTAAAACACAACAAACCACGTATCTTAATATAAACTTCAAAAAAATAAAATGTTCACCATTAACTGACCGAAGTACGAACGTTCAGTCCGAAGGGAGTCTCTTTATAATGGAAAATATACCCCAAGCATTTCAAGTCAAGATATTGATGATATTTTTCTAAAAAATGGATTATTCAAAGAATAATTATAGTTATCCATATGCTCCAAAGTTTGGTCTATGTTTTGGATTATTCCACTAATTAATACGTGTAAATGACACGACTGACCGCCAAATTCTCGCAGCACGTGTCACTAGAATACGTTTCAATCGCTCTTGGCACTTCGTACTGGATGCGAGCGAGAAAAAACATTGATTACAAAACGTGGCTACAGAAACGAGTATTGTAATTTTTATTGTTCCGCAATTGTGGACAATAAAGGTCAATGATTACTTATAATTTTTATTTTTTAGACTTTTTTAGACAAATAAAAAAAGTTTGTGATGTATAAGAGTTATAATAATCCTTGTCATTCTGGTCATTTTTGATCGAATCTCCGTTCTATTCTCATTAATTTTGTTTTAAGTATATAAAAAAATCATTAGTAAAATGAATAAGAAAAATCTACAATAATACCCCCAATAGCGCGTGTTCCGATAACGCGAATTTCAAAATAAATCGCGGAATTCACCCTAATAACGCGAGCGCATTCTATTCATGCATAGCTAGACCGTAAACTCTATGCCGTTTAGCTGGCTGCGCCTGTATGTTGATCTCGCTCGCACATATCTACGTCCTCATGTGTGCGAGTGTTCGGCACATTTCTCACCATTCCCGCCTGATGTAGACAATGAGTCACGGATATCTGTGTATGTTTATGATCGTGCATGCATGGCAATCCGAATATTTGCATTCATCTAAGATTCATAATTTCTTTTACTTATTGTTCTTAGTTATGGAAGATTGTATTTTTTTACGAAATTCCCGTAACCCTAAATTTTGTATCTGCTAAATTATCCCGATAACGCGTTGTTCCAATAACGCGGTCATAATTTTCGCGTTATCTGGGGTTTTACTGTATATGGTTTGATCTCATATCCTATTCAATAAAACAGACATTTTTTTAAATAAATTAATAACAACAATTTTTTTTAGGCCAATACGTCTGGCTCAGAGTGTAAAAGGTTAAAAGCGTTATTCGAGAAAAACTTGCACTCTTAAATACGACTTGCACTCTTCGGAACGGCTAGAATTATAGAAATACTAGTAAAAAACGGCGAAAGTATATGATTACGCCTATGGGACAATGAGGTTGCGGGACAGTGTAGGAATTTTTAAAACTTAAAATGTAAAATCTTCGAAGGGCCGCACGAGAAAGTAGGACCCTTCGATGGGCTCTTGGGAAAACCCCTTTACGCTGGTAAAAAGACAAAAAATATTTCGTTGATTAGTATTAAGGATTTTTTTTAATAAATAAATGTTTTCACCAGCAAAAACAATTTTGATTACTTTTCGGTTCCCCTAATATATGTACGTACAATTACCCCGCCATCAATCTAGTTAATTTAAAGCGTCACTTCCTTTAGATAAAGCAATCGAACACCAGCATCTTCATTGGTTGCAATTTGTGCTGCAATCTGATCGCGGGGGCTTCGGTGGGTCGCCTTCATTTGTCTCGGCCCGGTGTATCTCCCGCTTATCAATTTCTGTCGAAAAAAAACAATTTAAAACCCGCTGTCCCGGTTATAAATGGGCGCTCGCCGTATTTTTAACACTTGCAGATTTATCAATCCATCAGCGTTTCGGTTTACTGACACCGGGCACGCACCCGTCGCGGTGCTGCCGGGTCCCCTCGACCCACGCCGTCTCCGACGAAGAAGAAGTCGCAAAAAAGAAGAGTAACGAGCGGTTCTGGCCGCTATATTTTTGTTTCGCGATAATAAATTGAACATAAGCGTTACGCCGTGTCCGCGAGATAAGTCCGTTGGCAGCTACAATGGAGAGAAATTTAAAAGTCAAAATGTATGGGTGTGCTGTTGAAGGACGTAACTCTGCAATGCCAACGCATGACTTTCATCAAGGCGTCATAAAGCACAGGAATGCAATTCGGATAAGCAGTGTGCGCAAAAAATATTCATCGATATTAATTATGTCTTCCGGAATAGGAAGAGGTCGCATGGGACCACGATTCTATTTATTAAAGCATTAATATTTATAATCGAATTAGTTTTAGATCTTTAATGGTCGTTGTGTTAGTGGATTACGTTCAAACGGCCGTGTAACGTCGCATGGAATTAGTCATGGTGTTAGTCCGCGTTGTATTATATTTCATTACACCGTTTACAATGAGACATTTGTTGACATCCATAGAAAATCGAAATAACTACCTTGGCGCCATTATTAATTATATATATAAGTACAACCGTCCCTAGGTTTATGCAGTAGAAACCGCGTGGTAAAGACATGGATATTGCAAAATCAAGGCATTAACAAATTTCATTTTGCAAGGAAGTCATTAGTGTCTCGTGTCTGATGATGCTGTAGCCTGTCTGATTTGAAAAATAGGACAAACGTGCAAGAAGAAGTCACGCTAGTCACATTGTAGACATTTAAACTTTTTTCTTCATGTCTTGTTCTTAGAAAATGGACATATTACTAAATATGGGCATTCATTCTACACATTTTTTCAGATCAGAAGCAGAAAAGTAGTAGTAGTAACTTCAATTGAAGTCTTAAATAGTTTCTGCGCATGACCTAAGCTATGTCCTTTGTAGATTCAACGATCTCTTCGTCGCGTGTTCATAGAATCGAGGATTTCTTGCCCAGTTCATCATAAACTCTTTATGACAAGCTTCTTTGAACCATAAGATTTAAGTCATCCAACCGTCTCTAGTATTGCATCGAGTGTAAATCTGTCTTGACGTCCTAATTCTTTTATAAAAAACGGAGTAGTTCTGCAGTTGATGTTTAAGGACAGAGGCCTTCTTGAAACGCTTCCAAAATATTCCAAAACATCTTAAAAAATGATTATATATTGAAAAATATATAATCTGTAGAAGGAAGCTTTCATGATTAGAGAACATCTGCTATTGTATCTACTCCGGAATGGAGTAGTTCTTTAGGGAGGCACAGTGTAGTTTGCCTCCATGACCAAAGATGTAAAGTCATTTACGTTCTTCGATATTTTTAAGAACTAAAAAACGTAAGCATAAGAAAATACATGTTTCTCTTCTTCTTCTTCAAGTGCCTTGTCCGTTTTCGGACGTAGGTGATCTACGTGTCCCTCTTTTTTCTCAAAATTAATTATCTGTTTTTGGCGAGCTGGAACGATACTGAAGCTCTCAATTGCAAATATTGTGGAGCCATAACAACTTATTTTTTTCCAACCACCGTTTACCTTCTACTTTTCCCTACACAATGGTCTGCAAAAAGCAAAACTTTGGTCCATGTATGATGTGTCCAAAGTACTCAATTTTACGTGTTTTGGTAGTGTCTAGAAGCTTCCGCTCCTAGTGAAGAAGTTGAAGGACGGTCGTAACTTCAACTTTCTTCGCTTTGTTTGGTCAAATGTCTAAATTATGATTTTACGATGATCAGTCTATTTAGATGTTAATTTTCGTTTAAGCAATTTGATGCGGCTCTAGGAATAGCCATGAATTAGAACAATTGAATATAGAAGATAATCTAGTAGGTTGAGCCACATCCTTCATATTTAGTTATTTTGATTATTAACTTTTCCGCACGTTTTAAAACAAAAACCTTTTCGAATTTAGTTTTAAAGATCTGTCGATCCGCCAATCAATTTAAAGAACCTATTACTAGGATATTGGTTTTAATACTTCATACTAGTGCAATGCTTAATGATTCGATTCAATTCTCATCAATTGAATCATGATGATTCTCATCATCATGGTAATCGTTTATTATATATTAACACTTTATGGGCCGTTCACGCCTTTTGGCGTGATTTTGTAGCCAAGCGTTATAAGCCGTTCACGCCTTTTGGCGTGAGAGCCATTGATTATTTATATTTCACAGATGAATACACGTGCGTATTAGCTTGGATTATCATCACATGAAACCATGCGGCCCCCAGATTAGGTTTGATGTAAAACCTTGCAGCTCATAAAGTGTTAATATAGTTTAAGCTTTTAGCTCTATTAATCTACTCTAGTGAATTATTCTTCTTGAGTCGGCACTCTCATGTCTAAAGATCGTGACGATTCTTGTTCAAAAATCTACTTGATTTTGGCCCTCCAGGATTCATCCACACCTTCTACTAAAGTGGAGTATGCAGTGGGTTATTGTATCTTCCAGCGAGATGTACAAAACATCGAAGGTCATCTTTATCGTTCTCCATTTCTTCCTCGATAAATACACTTGTACGTTTATTGGTCTATGATAACCTAAGCAGGCGTCGCTAGTACCCCATTTTTTCTTCATATTTTACTTTATGGTCCAGTTTTCTACGCCGTATCTAAAGATGGAGTATACCAGACTCTGCACTGAACGTTTCTTTTTGTCTTTTTAGATATACCCCTGTTTTTCCAAATTTGTATCCATCCCAATTCAGCTTCCTAGATATAGAAATTCTTCAATCTTCTCCTGATCTGGAAGATTAGCAGATCTGGATAGCTGATTGCTCTATCGACTATTATCAACTTGGTTTTGATAATGTGGATCTCGAGTCCTAATTTTTTACTATAACAGACAACTCTTTTGAGCAGATTGGCCATTTCTTCGCATTGTTTTCGGCGTGATGAAGATTAGAGATCTTATCGACACTTTAAAGAGGTGAATATTATAATATCAGTTTACAGATATAAGATGATAAGAGATCGTTGATGAATGATTCTAATAATGAGAAATAGGTTCTTCTGGAAGCTCTCACGCCAATCTCCCACCAGAAACAAGACCAACACGTTCTGCACCCACCGCTGATACGAGATTGCGCTAATTGAATGCTGGCGTCATATCGAGCGGACACTTTGAAACGACTGCGGCGAAAGATAAATAATTTTCAATACAATCCGACGGTGGGCGGGTTCGTTTTCCGTGAGAAAACCATTAAAATCCCATAGAAAGCCGTCACGTGGCCACTCTCTACCACGGCATTCCTAGGCGGTGCCCTCATCCCATAATTCGAGCGCCGGAGTTTGATTAAGAGGTGGCATTAAAGCAACAGCGTTGCTAAATATGCGGAGCATGGTCATAATCGTGTCATGTGTGTTCATCACTTTATCATGAGTTGTTTTTACGATTTCGCAATGCGCCGTTGAACGCGTTGTCCCGTTTATACGTCGCCGATTAATTGATACATCTGATTCGATTGATTAAATTAAAACGAGACGACTTAATCCGCTGGTTTTTCATCGCGAAAATCTATTTGAAATCTCGGTACACGTGCTGGACGTGGGAATGTACGGTATCGCAACGGATGGCGTAAATCAGCGTCGCCGATCCGGGATGACGAGAGGCTGCGCCCGCGCAGATCCCGGCGCTTCTTTTGATGTCGGGCGCGTGCAGACATTTGTCTGTTGACGGGACGCGGCCACATTATTTAATACGTCCGAGCGTGCCCTTTGATGGTCCGCCGATGGACCATTGTCTCGGTACCGATCCGAGGGAATTGCGTGCGAACAAATTTCGCGTGGCCACGTCCATTAGGGCAAGGGCGGACGAAAGCTCAAAGCTCGATTGTAAACACGCGTTGTTTATGTCCGATTGAGAAATCAGCAATCGCAATAATCAATTGTGGATTTATGAAACGGGATCGGCATATTAACCCTCTGTTTGCCGATATGCGATACATCGTATTTTGTTAGTTGGACGAAAACTGTCAAATATTAGATCATCCCAAAGGAAATCCACTATTTTCGCACGCTTTCGTTTGACGGCAAAGGAAACATCTCTATAAGTATTTTTTTTCTTTTTGTATCGTTTGTCAGGTATATTTCTTGGGTCAAAAATCTAGTTTTATTATTAAGGGTAAACAATTAGAAGGCTGAAACCATCGAAGAACATATTCGACATTGCATGCTGATTCTTTTTCATCAGGGTTTGTACGCAGTAAGACCACAAACACAATCAACGAATTTTATAGGTCAGTCCTGATGATAAGCAGATGTGAATTTTGGTTTAGATGCTTTAAATCGGGTGACAGAAAATTTCAAGGTGCTTTTAAATCAGAACGACCCAGTTGTTTTGACGAAGATGGCGAATAGCTCTCTAATTTTGTCTTGCGTAATTCTTGCTACGTATACCTTCCATTATGATTCTAGAGAATTCATCTTGATCGGTAGTTTCTTAACCCTTTCAGTGCGGGGCGCATGACGTACATGTGCATACAAATCGTGTACAGGGTACGGCCGCATGTCGTACATGCGCGAGATTATTTAAAACTTTAACTTGTCGTTACATTAAACTAGATCGAGTTAAGTGATGGTGTCGGTTTAAACATCAAGTACAACAACAATACCAATACAAACATACCATGAAATGGAACGTAGCGTAATTATGAATTGTAACGATTCAAATCTCCGTAGTTGTATCAGTGACGTATCTCGGTCAGGCTTGTTAGTGTTCCACGTAATATTTATGTTCCAACAGCGTACGATGTAATGGTATATACAGTTCGTATTCACTTTGATCTTTGATCTGTACCCATTTTCTTTCTCACTTAACTCGCCATACCGATACTTTGTTCGATTCGACATTAATACGAAAAAATAAGCGAATCGAGCTTATTTTTTTAGTTATGATGGAAGAACATAATCCTTAACTGGCCATAAGCCAAATCTCTTAAAGGAAAATGGTTTAATATAGCGGTAAATGGTGAATATAAATTTACCTCGCTCAAAAATAATTTGGTCCAAAACGGCGCCGCACTCAGATGCAGAATCGTGTTTAGACCCGCCGCATTGAAAGGGTTAAAACTGATAATTTTTTTAAAGGAATACCTCCTTTAAACTTACGAATTGGGCACAATACACCTATGCTCTAACAGTTTTAGTAATTCAAAATGAATTATTCCTAAACATCTCACCAAATACAAAAGGAGAACCTTTTTCAGTCAACGATAGTTAGAGACACGTATTTTAGCATCTATTTTTTTTAAAAAAAAAATAGCAAGCCAAACACAAACCTAGCATCTACGAAGGCTTATTTCTTAATTACAAATTTGAAGTTAAAAAGTCTAATTTATATATAATTTTTTAAACGATATACAATATATTGATATGAAAACATTTGAAATTAAATAGAAATACAAAAATACACCGATTAAAATTTATTAAAGTTTATCATCGAGCATGTTTCTATTGATGATTATTATTTTAATCTAGTACGTCGATCGTTAACAATTAAATTGTACGTACTAAAAAACCGTTATGCGTCAACACTATTTGCAGGACACCAGATTGATTGAAGGGCAGCCTGAATTCTTTCAGGTTTCATCTTTGTTGCATCTAACTTTACCCCTACCACATTATACGATAAATAATTAAAAAAAATGGAACCCCAAACATTGAGTGGTTACGTTGCTCAGCAAGTTTTTTTATTACCGATATCGTTTCATCAATTTGGAAATTACATCTACTCCGCGTCAAATACGATTTAAAGTTTACAGCGGCCATCTGCTCACGGCATTTAAAATGTGACTCGAGTTTTAATAAACTTTACGGAAACCACCTAAGAATATCACACTTACCGATGTAAAGTTCGTCTGTTCAAGAAGTAGCTTCTGGTTTCCATAGGCAAAATGCCACCTTATGTTGCAAACTCGAGATCGATATATTGGAAAATTTCGCAATTATATCGCATTTATCGCTTCTATCGCTTCTATGTCGCATGTATCGCAAAATGCGATAATCACGTATCTCTAACGATAGTCCTTGGGTAGACACAAGTACCTGCTTCGATGAAAGTCATTACTTTTCCTCTCGGATCTAGAAGGTCTAAAATATAATCACAGTAAAAATCCTTCCCAGTAACGAATCGGTTTCTTTCTACTCTGACTATTTTTTTACATGCCTTATAAAATTATCCTTCATTTAATTGTTTTACGCGGATCGGCCTCGGCCTAACGTGTCATAGATTTTGCAGACGTCTCCCTATTTTGGTTTGTCTTTTCATTCACTTTGGAAACCATCTATAGCACTGTTGAAGGTTCAAGATATCTCCATAAATCAATATATCATCGCAAATGTGACTCTTCAAGCTCTGACGTTTACATTTTTACTATGGACCGAAAAAAATCACGAACAAGAGAAAGATTAAAAAAAATTACATTACTATTCACTTTACCTAACATTTAATACAAAATATTTCCATTTATTCCATAAAACATGTCACAAAGACTTAATTAAATTTAAATAAATAAAATAATCACTACTAATATCGATTTTGAATAGACAAGTAGGGTAATCTGAAGATGTAATTGCAATTGTAATTTTACAAAAATAATGGAGTTCCACAGCTTCTGGAAAAGAACCCAGAGCTTCTAGATGCTTCGATTGAATTGAAAACTTCCAAAACATTATCTTTCATCCGAAGTACCACATTATGTAAGCAAAGGTTAAAAAAAAATATACAGAAGATAATGAGTGGATGAGTGGAAGGAAGCTTTTGTAGTTATAAAACATGCGCTATTGAAGAGAATGGGTAGCTTTTTCATTTCGAAGAAGACAGAAAGCAGTTTGTTCCCCATTACCATAAACATGCAATCATCTACATCAGACTTGGATATCTTTAAGATCTAAAAAAGCGACAGGGATAAGAAGAACACGCCTGTTCCTCTTAACGAAATATAATAAAAAATGGATATCATAACTTTCATGGCATTAGTTATTAGCGATTAAGTACCGGCAATAGAAGTTTGATGTTTTAATCTCTTTGTTAAGAGAGGTTGTACTATACCCTTCATATTTGCTAGACTTTAATTCTTTTAAAGTAACTATTGGTTGTCAAGTTAATCGCTACTGAGCGCAGATAGAATGGTAGACTATTCTGAAGAATTCGGAGTGACGCTGGTCAACAACGGGGTGGGGTGAAGGCTGACGACCTTCATTTCACAAAAAAATAATTCAGTCAAAAATATTAGCTAGAAATGAAATGAGAAAATTTATAATTAACTATTGTTAAGTAATATTTAACCGCTTCACGACTTATAAAATACTACGGAAGCCAGAAAACATACTTTTTACAAAAGATCTGTTATTTTCATTTGTTAGCTTTTGACTAATTATAATAAATAGTGAGCACTTCGATCTTTATTTAAAAGAGGGGTTTTAAGACATATTTGACGTTCTTCTCATATATGTATATATATTCTTATTAATAAAATATTTTACTGATCCTGCCATTTTAACCGATCCGCCATAGTGGCTCGAAACCAACCGCATCATCCGAAGGGGATATTTATAAAGGAAAATAGACCCCAAGAATTGTAAAATGTAAATGTTGATGAAATCTCCATCAATATCTTGACTTATTTTTTTTAAAATGGATTATTCTAAGAAAAAAATGGTTATTCATGATACGCTTCATAATTTAGTCGGTATTTTAGATTTTTTAACTCTGAGGACACGCCACAGATAAACCGACCGCCATATCATCGTAGTAAGTTACACTCGCACTTGGTACGCTGTTACGGATGCGAGCGAGAAAAAATACCGCGCTCCGTGTACAAATACCGTGGCTACAGAAGCGAATATTGTTGTTTGTAATATGTAGGATTCATATTAAAAGAACTATTCGAGAAAAATCAAATGCCTAGGAGTCGTAAATAGACCCCGTCGGCACGGCTTGGTTAATGAAAAATTTGGCATTGCTTCTTTGTCATTAATTGGTATATATTTGCAGATATAGACGAACAGCAACTCGCACGCAGCTTTCTAACCGTACATCGTTAAATCTTGATCAATGATCGCTTTCAGTCAAAATGTAAAAGTGGTATGCGGCATGCGGCCCGCGGGCTGCGGGTTGCTCACCCCTGTTCTAGAGGTCACATATCCCAAGATATCTATCCCCATATGATAAAATGGAAGGATTTTTTTATCAAAGCAAAGGATTTAATTTTCTATTTAAGAACTCCACTAAAGAAGTGTATTATTTATTATAAAAATAAATCTCTTTAATATACAGTGGACCCCCAATTACGCTATCCCGAATTACACGCTGAGTTGAAATATTCGGTGTGGTGCATACAGTCAAACGTTGGCTAGCGTCTGTGTATTCGACACGTGCCAGGCTTTTACCCCCAATAACACTATCCCAACTTACACGGTCCCGATTTTAGTGTTAGTGGCGGGGTTAACTGTAAACATGTAAAAACATGTAACTGGCAACATTTCAAAAGTTTAAATGTAGATCGACGCTGAATCTTCGTAGACAGGATAGTTTTCGAAAATCCTTATCCGAATGCGATTATCATATGAACAGGACTTTAGAAGATGATCTGTGAGGTTCTTTAGTTCTTTTTTTATTAACAAACATACACTTTTTCGAATTTGCAGTACCAATCTGCTATGGATGATTGTAGCATGTGAAAATGCATATTTTAACACAACGTTCCCGCAATTATAGAATCGAAAATAAAAACACTTGAACCTTTAACCCGAGATCCATAACTCCAACCATCAATTTTAGAAATTATGCACACGCGAAATGATCGATGCATAATTTTTCGGGTCGGCAACAATAAATATCGCGAGCTGTGACGAAAAGGTCAAAATTTGATCGAGCCGAGAGACAGTGGGGTGCGCACGCGCAGGCCGTGTAATTATGAAGATGTTCCTTCGGCCAGGCGCAGACGCGCAGCTTTAATCGCACTTAACCTCTGCCATTGTTAACGGTCGAGCCGAAGAACCGAACATAATTTCAGTCAGTCAAGGTGAGCCCAACGTCTCATTATCCTCCTGCTTATCTCCATCGCCACGAAGACCGCGGCGATTTCCAATTCCCGACGAAAGTCGCACGTGGGCACCGGCGACACTCGGGTGACGAGGGCTCCGCCTCCGACGGCGTCCAGCATTTTCTTCGGATTGAAAAACGAACGAGCGACTTTCTTCCTATGCCGCGGCTGACGGATCGTGTAATCATTGCGCACGACCCGTCCATGAATCCGCGGATCTATAGATCCGCGTCTCCCGTAGATCCCGGCCGAGATAACGACCCATTCTTCATAACGTATCCGATTGTTCTCCCGGGGTCACGTCACTCGGGGACAGTTCTTCGCCCGACCCCGGCGAGCACTTGACCTCCACGCTTGACCTGCTGTTCCTCACCCTGGCGCGAACCGTCGACGACTTCCTGATGCAGGAGCATCGGATGGATCACTGCGGCCACTCCCGTTTCTCGGGCCATGAACAATATCTTATTCAAACACGAGCTGCTCCGTGGGAACTCATGCTATCAATCAACCGGCTAATTGAATCGTGAAATTAAAGAGGAGGGCATGAATAGTCGACCGAGGTATTGTGGCCGCTTTTAATTGGCATGCTGATTTCTTGAGATTGACAAAAAAAATGCAATTCATGCCTCCAATCAATAACTATCGACATGTTACAGCGAACGGCCTACTGCAATCGATGTCACATTACGTATCCATAATAGGATATGGCCATTTTTTATTCGTTCAAATTCAATATAAAACGGCATCGATCACAATACGAAAATATGATGGACGCCGCAAAAGTTGTTATGACCCAATTAGACACATCAAACAAAATGGCCGCTTTGCACATCATTTGTTTTGCATCTTATTTGATAAATATATCAATTTAAATGTTTATTATATTAAAAGAATCGCAAAAACGGATCTGATACGATAAATGGTATTGTCACGTGCCGATACCGATACATATTCGGTATCGATACGGCGCACTATGGGATGGATCATACATTTTACTGCCAAAAATGCTTTATACGAAAAATCAAACTAAAAAGAAAACTATTATCAAAAAATGCAATTGAAATATTTTCATAGTATCAAATTCAATCGAGTGTATCTATACATTTTTTTAATTTTATATTAATCTTATATATATCATATTAAAGTTTGCAATTAAATTCATATATTTTCCAATTTTGAAAAAACTTTTAAAATTTAAACTTTGGCTGAATTTTTAAATATTAGTATGGTTCGTTCAGATAAAAGAAATTATGCTAATATGTACAGAGAAAATATATGCATTAATAAAGGCAATAAAGCGTATTATACTTATTTTTAATAATATATAAATAGTTAATAAATTATAAAAATGGTAATTTTGTAAAATAATTTCTGATTATATTTGATTATTCAAAATTTGAACTTTATTAAAAATGCAATTACGCCAAAGGTGCATAAAAAAAGTGGCAAGGTTTTTTTTAATTGCTATTACCAGGGCTGTGGATTCGTTAAAAAAACACGACTCCGACTCCGATTCCGATGTTTACCAACAACACGACTCCGACCCACGACTCCGACTCCACGACTCCGACTCCACGACTCCGACTCCACAACTCCGACTCCGACTCAAAAAAGTTCAATTTTATCAGGTTGTTTTCCTACCTCTGCATATAGCCAATTTTTTCATGTTATAGGCATAAAAATAAAACAAGATTAAACTTTATTAATTATTTATTAGAATTTATCAGGGCTGTGGAGTCGTTAAAAAAAGCACAACTCCGACTCCGACTCCGTCTCTGACATTTACCAACAACTCGACTCCGACTCCGACTAAAAATGTTAAATTTTGTCAGTTATTTTTCCTATTTATGCATATTATTTAACATAACTGGGATCAACGAACCAACCCGACAAATTGCAAAATTTTTCATATTGTACAATAAATGTCAATTTTTTCCAATATTTTCAATGCGTCATAAAATTCAATTTTAAATTTTGAAATAGAGTCTTCTTCATCCATATTGGGAGTGAGATTCAAACGAGGACGTTGCGAATGTATTTTAAATTTTAACGAAAAAGTAGTCGGAGTCGCTTCGTTTTTCACGACTCCTACTCCGACTCCGACTCTGGCCCAAACACCGCGACTCCCCGACTCCGACTCCGACTCCACAGCCCTGGCTATTACTAATAAATATATTTTATTTAAATAAGCATACTTATTTTTACCCGAGCAAACGTATAAATTTGGAAATATTCTCATAGTATAAAATTCAATTAAATTAATATAACTTTACAATTTTCAATTGAATATTAATCTTATATATAGCATAATAAAGCGTAATCAATCTATTTTTATAATTATATATAAATAGTTAGTAATTAAGTTTATATATTTTTCATTTAAAATAAATGTAAATACAGTCTGCCCTCCTATAACGTTTCCTCTAAATTGCTTATTTCTACAAAATGCTACTAATTTCGAGCTCAACTTACATATGTCGTAAATATATAATACATGCCCAGCGAAATAAAGGTCAATGCTCTTTGGTTGACAAGGCATTTTGTAGGAAAAAGTGATTGAGAGGAAACGTTATAGGGAGGCTGACTGTATTCACATTTTTTTTAAATGAAAAATATATGTATAACTTTTGATTATCCAAAATATTATTTATGTCCGAATTTAAAATGTTATACGTCTCGCTCGAGTAAAAGTAAATATGCTATTACAATGAAAATAATTTTAATATTAACGGTAATAAAAAAAATCTTTTTTGAGTACAGTCAACCCTCCTATAACGTTTCCTGTAAATCGCTGTTTTCTTCAAAATTCTAATATTTTTATGATCAATTTAGATACTTCGTAAATCTATAATACATTTACATTCCGAGCAAAATAAAGGTCAATGCTCTTTGGTTGACAGGGAATTTTGTAAAAAGTAGCGATTTAGAGGAAATGCTATAGGAGGGCTGATTGTATTTGCATTTTTAATCACGCTATGACACAAAAAAGCGAGCCTCAAATTTAATCTCAGTCAAAGATATGAAGAAATATATCTTCATCTATATTCAAAGCTCAAATGGAAAAGAAGTTACAGATTTTTGTCAGTAGAATTCATGATCGATCCCACTGTGCGGCGTATCGAGTTTTCAGACCGTGATCGTGAATCCGTTAAAAATTCAAATTCAAAAAGTGAAACATGAAAAAAATACTGTTTAGAGCCCGGGGCTTTCAGTGAATTTCTATACTTTCAGCATTTTAAAGTTGCATAATCGTGTTAAAGTAACACGACAATATAATAAAGATCGATTTAATAAATTCAATGCATAACAATCGTGATAATTCCTTCCCATGTTTATCGCAAAGCTATCGGCCTCAGAATCGTTCATAACTTAACCCCCGGTAATAAATACGGTCGGGTTTTATTCGGAAATTCGCCGGCAAATAATAAACGTTTTTAATTAATTGTAGCGGCCGCTCTTAAGAGTTAGAAAAGCGGGCATGACGCGACGGCATTGGATGTCAAACGGCGTGCTGATTTTCAATTGGAACAAATGGAATATATCGATATTTGTGCATCGCACAATTGATTAATGGCGCGTGTATATTTAGATTGTATGGAAATTGATGGCGATTTTATCGTTTCGGATGGACCATATCTTAGATGAAAATAGATCATTCCAACATTTATAGATGCAATATGTACAATTTTAATTTTGAAATAGCTCACGACTTGACATGATGCCGTTCGGTTCCGAGTCAGATTCTCAACAATGATTAGAGATTATTCCGTAACTCTTCGCCTCGGGCTAATTTTGCATATTGCAATGGATTAATAAAAATATTATATAAATAAAGGCTATGAAATGCTGTTGCATAGCTTAAATATCATAAGCACGATGGTAATTTATAACGAAGATTATCGATCTATCAGTAGAAATGGACAAAGTAAGCACAACTATCGATTCTATCAGAAAATATTTATCTATCAAAATCTAGTGATTTTGTTTTTATCTCTTCAATGCTTGCAAAACGTCGTCCTTGCATTATTTTTAATCATATTTAGCCGATTCGCCACGACGTTTCAAAACCAACGCCGATGGGGTCTATTTTCATACAAAATAGACCCCATCGGCGTTGGTATTTTGTATGATTATTCAATGAATAAAAATAGTTATTCATGATATATATATAAGTAAAAAAATCCAAAATATCGATTAAATTTGATGACAATTAATGCGATGCGGAGGTAACAAAGACTAAGGCCCGCTCCCGGCTCGGCACATGTGGGTTTCTCCACTTGTACAGCACGATATTTTTTCTCGCTCCCACTTGCACATGCGCTATGTTTTTTCTCGCTCATAATCGGTACGGTACAGTCCATATAACTCTTGGAAACAGCCCTCCTATAAGCATCGATGGTGAGCTACTGCCCCAGATATACTCAGTTAAATACGTAGGATTGTGTTTAGATCGCCGTAAAAACTTTAAAAAACACATTATGAATAAAAAAAAGCAATTAGGGATAAAATTGTGAAATCTAAAAGTCTCCTTGGTGTTAGAATAAATCGAGTCCTACGCCAATATATATAATGTAAGACTAAGAAATCATCCCATTAAACTGGCATCACAGCTCACAAAGGAAAAATCGAGAACGAAGAGGGGGTTAAAAAGGACCATAATATTTGATATCATAATTATCTATTATTAAAAAAGCAACTTATTGTCATAGTTTTACAGGTTGTGCTATTGAATTGAGAAAAAAATAAAAATATCCGATACGGAGCGATAAAAAACATCACATCCGTGCCAGTGTAAAACAATAATTTATTTTTTGTTCGCAATTGCGGACAATAAAGGTCAATGATTATTTATATTTATTCTTCAGACTTTTTTAGACAAATACGAAAAGATTAGAACATGTAGGTAATTTATATCAAAAGATTGTTCGAGAAAAACTTGGGGTCCCAAATAGACCCCATCGGCACTGCTAGGTTAGGAATAAGAAAATATCATATTGGACCATGCTCGGTGAATACGGAGGCTAAAGCATCATGAAAACTAAACAATCATGAAGCACACCAAAATACGCGAAATTTTTTCAACGATCAACATGGCTACCAATGTCAAGATACGCCACGAAGTCTCTGATGGCTGAGCTTGTAAGTCTACTCCTTTCAAAGCTTATACTCTTTTAAAATCAACCTTCAAAACATCAGGTTTTCAGCAAGCAATTGCCAGTCTATATCTCCACATATCCTCCTATCCTTCATTCAACAAACCAACTAGAAATTTGTAACATTAGGTTTTTTCTATATGGAATGCTGTTGATCAATCGCTTTTTGCTACAATTCTTTTCCATAAGCTTGACGTGGTTTAGCTATAGCAGTTTCTAAGATTGCAGACTGTTGCGGCTCAATCTGAGAATATGGCTATCTCGACAACTTCATCATTTTTTTGATTCAATTCTTTTGAAACTGAATCTTGGTACTTTTGTACTCAGGATTAAATGGCGTCATCCCCTCCAACAAAATGATCATCAGCGCTACTCCCAAAGTGTCCCACGGGCGGCCAAACCCTCTCTCTCTCTCTCTCTCTCTCTCCATACCTGGCGCTCCCGCATTTCGCTCCGTCGTAAGATGTAGTAGTCGCCATCTTGTTGCGCTACACACGGACTACACCATGACAACTCTGAATATATCCATTTGTTTTTCCCATGGCAAACTACATCGACTAATCAATTAACAGAGCGCCACGGACTGATACGCTGTCACAACGATCCCAGCTGGCCTCTCATCGGAATCATTAGAGGAGTACTCCTTTCTAGATACTGTTGGCACTAGACAGCCACGAGTGCCATCACTGCCAGAGATCACCAGGACTAGGAGCTCCACGCGTCACGCGCATTTCTTTCATAACGTGTTTAACCTAAAAGATGTCTATAAATATTGTTCTTACAGCAAAAACTGAACCATATATAATTGGTATCTTGTCATCTGAAATAAGGCACTCACCAGGGAGGCACGCCCTAGTGATAGTCTAAAACAGCCACTGGGTTGTGGCATTGCTTCCATCCCAACATGTTTCTACGTTGCCACTACAGCCTGATATCTACAGGAGGGGTTAAATGTGTAAGAGGTTGTATTAACACATTCCGGTCCGCTGGGTCCCGCGCCGAGTTTTGCGTTGGGCGGGGCGATTTTGCGAAAAAAATAGCAAAAGTTAAGTACTTCAGTTAAATCGATGTACTCTGATACCATTTAAGCATACAATTATTTTTTTTTTGTTGTGTCTAGAAATAAGTATTCTATGTAAATAAACCCCTCAAATCCAAACTTTTCAGTGTGGTCTAAGTGTATCAATGAAATATAAAATGATTTTTGTTTAACATCAGCTCCAATGAGGACCCGAAAACGCGTCCCCCGTACTTCCTACGTTGGCCCGCGAGGACGCGCTTTCGAGTCCCTCGGACCGCAACGTGTTAAGAAGTAAAACATGTGAGGGTATATCCCGGTATTTGCCTTTGGATGGCTAGGGAGTCAACCTAGCTCGGGATAGTCACGACAGAGATACTAAGAAGTGTTTCTTATTAGATGTCAAAGAGCTGGAGCGGCGAACGTGTTGGCTCTCGGTAATTTGGGAGGTTATCCTTTTGTGGACATGCTACATAAGTTTCTCCAGCCATGCTTTAGCCTGATTATCAGCGTTATAAGAATCTTAGAACCCAACAGAAGCCCTTTACATATTTGATTTTGATTTTTTTACTTCTGGATCCGATTCTGATCCAATGTAAGATGGTTCCATTGTCTACCATTCATTGTTCTGATCGTCTTTTGCATCAATAAAATTCAAGATGTTAATCTTGACACAGGATCGATTTGCTTTTTACAACTCGCAATAACTTGATGATCACTGGAGTTATGAAATAAATAAAAATAAGGGATAAATCAAGGACGAGCTGATTTTTTCACGACGGCCGTAGTTAATGAGACACTTTATTTTAACTATGGGGAGTATTCGACACAGTTTTCGTCGTATTTTTTTCTCTCGATTCATTCATTATATATAATTTTGCATCTTGTTAAAATGCAAAAATAAAAAGTGCACGTTAAATTCGCAATTTGTATATTGAACGATGCATTAATCGCCGTGAAATTTTCGGACCCCATCATTCGGCCGAAAAATAAACCAACTCTCGGAACGTACTTCCGTCGTCCGCCCGAAAAACGCCACGGCGGAAAAATAAATTGAGAAATTTATTTCCGCCTCGTATTTCACGACACACTTAACCTTTAACGTGCCGACGTTGCGGCGACTAGACCAATAGCCGAGCACGCTTTTGATGCGAATTACAGTCATTTTCGTATAATCATTATTGATTGTGATTATATTGCAACATTAAATAAATGTTTTATTGTTCGGCCTCCTCTTCGGGTCGTTTCATTTGTGCAAAGTGCACGTGCATAATGACTGTTATTGTATATAAACGAAAATCTGAAATAAAGTCATTATGTGTTTAGTATAATTTGTTGAATTTAGAACCATAGAAAATATTAGTTATACTCTGATTTAATAATAATATACAAATAAAATTGTATTTTGAAGAAATTTTAGTATTTCAACAGTAGGAAAGGTAAAGTTTTTAAAAAAATAGGATTGACCATATGGTCTGTGGGTTAGTCATGGATTTTTTATGGAAATAATAATAATTAAATGATTAATTTCGAATACAATATTAAATACAGCCAATAGCGATTTTTTCTAGAGCCATGTTTACTATAAAACGCTTAATTTTCAAGGACAAATTACATATTTGCCGCAATTATTAATCATGCCGCGTGAAATAAAGGTCAATGTTTTTTGGTTGACAGAGATACAAGGTCACTTAAAATATGTGAATGGAAAAATGTTTGATGTATTGGTTTCGTTCAATTCCCAAAATACAATTAAAAAAAACCTTACCCCTAATTTTGTATGGGTACCTAGTCTTCTATAGAGTGGGCTTCTATCTCGGCGTTATAAGAGGGTTGACTTACAATACTTCGTCGTCTTTAGAGCATCATAATATTCGCTCTTTTGATCTCTTCCTTCTAAAACCACAATACACAGAAACTTCTTCATATATTGCTAATGTATTGTCTTGGATCAATGCTTTATCTTCATCCTATGTACTTAGTATCTTGTCTTCGGGAATGAGGTATTCTCACCTCCACGGTTCGAAGATTTTTCTCTTCCACATTCATCAGCATCCAGGTTTCTACTTCGTATAACAACACCAGACGTATAAACCACCTTATATAACGTCCATTTTAATTTGAAGGACACTTTTTCATCATACGTCGAGCTACTTATTCTAATTATTCAATCCAATGTTCTGTTCAATAAGGCAGAAGGCAATTATGGTATCTCTTCAGGTTTCTAAATCTGCCTGCTTTAATTAATTAATGCGACCATGCTTTTCAAGATGTGGCTGATCTGGTTTCATTTACTGCGTCTTGAAGTATCTTTCATACAACAAATATAATGCACACCCATCCCTCGCTTAACACGGGAGATTCTGCTAGATCACCGTGTTAAACGAAACCATGTTAAGCGAGACTAAAAAATGTATGAAAAAGAGAGGATACGTTCTTTTTTAAAAATATTAAAGAAATAGGTAATAGAACTGAAAATTTATTGTAACATTATGAACATATTTATTTCAGATGTACCATTTTTTTTTACTTTTAAAATGGACGTTGTCGTCCAGATATACCCTAACCGTTATTCTTGGAAATTCCCGCAGCTGTGCGCACGTTTACAAAGCAAGATTTAATCAAAAAAAAATTTTTTTTCACTAAACTGAAACCGTGTTAAGCGAGTATCGTGTTAAGCGAGGGATCATCAAGATTCTCAGAAAATACTTCGTATTATGATATTTTAGACTTTAATTTTGATGTTAGTGGTCCATCAATATCTACCATCCTCTTTTGTTTCAATCTGAAGCATTTTTTCCATCATACTTCAAGCTACTACTTCATATTCAATAATCCTTGATAAAACAGAAGGCATTTATAGTGTTTCTCCATGTTTTTACGTGCTTCAGTATTGAACATATCTAAATCTAGTTGGTTTATTTTAGGAATAAGCTAGAAATATGGATGAGCACTTTTCTTCAATGTATGAGTGATCGAATGATGAAGTATTTTTTTATTTATTCCATTTCAGGCGGTATTCGGTAAGGTATTCCTGAATATTCTCTATTAATATACAGCATATCTATTTAGTTTCAAGCTAGCTTAGTCTGGATTCTGAATTGCATTCTTTATTGTTGCACCTTAATCTGAGAACATGAAGATCTCACGATTTCTACTAGAATCCATTCTCTTGGAACTGAACGGCTTAGAATTGATCCTTGGTACAATCTGAGTTCAACCAGAAGTTCTTGCGTTTCGCTGGCGTCTTATTATTGAGTTTTTCCTCTAAATATTAAGCTAGAAAAGCTATGGACATCGCTATAATTGCAATCAAGAGGATGATTTTGAAAAAAAATGATGGATTATGTAAAGACGTTTGAGGATGATTATAAAAGAAGCTAAATTCTCTTTCTGTATTGTAATACTGAAGCAGTAGAACATCTAATACGTTCTATATTCGGCTCTAGAAACAATTCGAAGTGCACCGACGCAGGTCAAACGATGTTAGGTTTTTATTTTTATTTCTAAAATGATATATGGACACTTCCACGCTTGTCCGTGCATACCACGAAGCAATAATAACCCAAAAATGGATGTAGCCACGAATAGTCCGGTGGGCGACGGGGTGGTGGACGTGATTACTGGAGCCGAGACACGAAACGTCCGGCGACAAACTATGAATTACCGATTCCGTCACGGTTTGTCAAGCCTCTTTGTGTTGAAAACTGACCAAATGAAGTTATTTTTATGGCGTGTTTAACATGGCTGTGGTCTTTCATTTATTCTCCCCGTTGTCCGGCTCTCAACTCTCCACATATATTTTATTTCAGAGGACGCGACGACAGAATGGTTTATGGTCCGTGCGCAATTGGCGTGCCCGGGGATTAAGAGAAATCATTGAAAAATGACGCGGACTATTGTTGATCCTCTGATCCTTTGAAAATGTCACGGCTTTATCGGACATTCGCCAAGGAAAATTCAGCGAAACGTGGTTCCCAAACGTTCGGGATATTGTTCCAAAAACAATCAAAATTATTAATAAAAACATAGGATACTTCTCAATTTGTACCTTAATGTAATAATGTAGTTCTTTAAAAGCGCAAAGAGCACAAAAAACGTATAAATCACAAAGAACAAAGCTCAAAAAACGGATGTCTGTTTGGGAACTGGACCAGAAGTTCCCAAAATTATTCGGTCTTATGTGTTTAAAAGTATTAAACGTATTAATATAATTGTTTTGGAATAACTTACTTGGAAAAAAATGGAATCCTCTCAATATCATCTTCTGGATCACTATTCTCAGTCAAATCTTCTTCGGCGTCTCCAGGTAGAAATGTAAGAAGAAGCAGATCCATGCGCTGTAATATAATAATAGATTTTAAAATCAAGAAAATTATTATTTTAAATTAAATGTAAATCTCCTAAAAAATAGAAACCTGCGCACGCGCAGGTTTCTATTTTTTAGATTCATTTATAGAAACAATGTGCAATTGCTGGTATTTCTCCTCGAGAAATAACTCTCGAAAAATTTCTTGGGAAAAACATAAAATTCCTCCAGAAATTCCATATTTCTAAGTACATAACCAATTTTATTCAGTCTCTAGTTTTTGTGGTTTTATCTTAACCCTTTTAATACCAATAAGCCGATAAATCGGCTCATGCAGTATCGATAAAATACTCTGAGCCGATAAATCGACTTTTCAGAAATGGGTAATTATTATTATTTATTTTCGAAATTATAGTAATATTATATACAATACAATAAGTAATATATAAATAAATAAAAGACCGATTTATCGGCTCTCGAGTATTGAAAGTATTAAGATTTACGATCGAGGTAATAAAATAAATAGTTATTTCATTTAATTTAGTGTCCATATGTCCTGATGAATTCTTCATCAATATCTTGACATTTTTTGTCTCGATGGAGCTCTTGAACAAATTGTGATATGTATTATTTATATTCTTGAGAAATTCTCATCACATACGTAGCACCTTAGTCATACGAGTGCTATACGATACATTGGTTCGCAGCTTGCTCGAATCAGGTTCCATTATATGGGCGCCTTTTGACGCCTCGAATTCACTCAGATTGGAGAAAATACAAAAAAAGAAATTTCTTAGGGTATCTCTACAGGAGCTCTGGTTTCTACTCAAGTTTATAATTCCCATAAGTACAGGGCCGTCATAAAGGATCCCTCGAAAAAAGAAGGTCGATTTACTTGGCAAAGCACTTCTTCAAGCTGTTGGTTGGCGCAGTACACAACCCCCTTGTACTGTGCGAGTTGCCCTTTTAGGCGCCACCTCACTACCATCGAGCTCGTTCGCGTGCTTTTTCTTCCGCCAAATGCGAGGACAGGTGCTCTCAAAGACTCTCCAGTAACCAGAGCTATTACTCTATTTAACCACTTGGGTCGTGGATTTATTTGAAGTCAAACATCGCCATTTCTGCTGGGATTCTTTGTATGAGATTCATGACTTCCATATAACGGACCAACTAATGACGGTTTTGCTTTTTTTTTTTTTTTCCTTTTAACATATAGTACTTTTATCTCTATTTACATTACTATTTTCTTTATTTCAATATTTTTTACTTTTTTTTATTTTGTTGTTATTTTATATCTTAAATTATGTATTTTGTGTTTTTTCTGACTATTCTATTTATGTTTTTATGCGTGATCGGGGTTATTCTGTAATGCCAATCACGAATTGTCTTTAAAATAAAATAAATAGATAAATAAATATTAAAAGAATTATTCGAGAAAAATCAAAAGCTTGGGATCCCCAATAGACTTTTGTGATATAACATTTGAATAGAATTTGATATACCATTGAGCCGATATATCGGCTTATGCAGAATCGATAAAATACCCCTGAGCCGATAAATCGACTTTTCAGAAATGTCTATTTATTATTATTTATGTTTATTTATTGCTAAATTACAGCAATAAATAAGACAATTTCAAAAGCCGATATATCGGCTCTATAGTATTAAAAGGGTTAGGATTTAGTAAATCAAAGTAAAATAAATAATTGTTTTGTTAATAATATAGCTAATTTTTCAATAGTCATACATTTTTTTATAAAAATTAATAGAATAATCTTTAAAATGTATATCTAAGATTAAAAAAATATAATACGTTATATTAAAATGATTTATAGTAGTATATTATAGATACACGGGGTGCCACTGCTCAAAAAATAATAAAGTTGTCACCAGTGTTACCCGATGAAAAATCGATTTTACACAGTCTCCATTTCCCCCTTTGATAAAATGTCGCTTATTCCATATTTTAAAATTTATTGCGGCGGCGAGCCGAGGTCAAGAATATTTATTATCCACGCCACTTAATCATCTATTAGTAAAATATTATTTAAATCGAAAAATTATGACGCGGTCTGAGATTCGGGGGGTTTTCGATGTCGGAACACGAAAATCGATCCCCTAGAATTTGAAAAATTCCACGTACGAGAATCGAACATTCCATCGGGGAGAGTTGGCGATGTTTCATTGGCTAATTCCTCTTTTTTTGACTGATGTAAGTCAACATCGACATGCTGGAAAGACTAACGAAGCACCGAATACTACTCAGACGAGACAAGACGATATCGGAACATTTATTACCAGAATTTAACAGTCTTTGATACGTGCCGACCATCCGAGGGCAGTT
Organism: Philopotamus ludificatus; assembly: GCA_022495035.1. NCBI lineage: Eukaryota > Metazoa > Arthropoda > Insecta > Trichoptera > Philopotamidae > Philopotamus > Philopotamus ludificatus. The sequence continues at coordinate 47,287 of JAGXCT010035243.1, forward strand.
CTCGATTCAATATATCCATAATTTAATTATCGATCGTCACTAATTTAATATTTTGAATTGATTGGCGGCAATTTTCGTTTCGTAATCAACTGTTTAACCGAGGGCTATTCAATCTAAGAAAGCATTCAATGGATACAAATTTGTTTTACGCCATTCAATTAAATCTTTAATAGGATACCTGATGACTTTTTATATCATTTTCACATGTAAATGAGGCGCAAGATGAGCGAGCTCGCTTTTGATGAGGCCCGCGTCAATTGCATTTTAATGGCCGTTAAATATTTTCAGTGTTGCCAGCATATTAGACACGTCTTGTTAGATTCAATCTATGTTGCGTCCATTCAACGCGTGTCAAACCAAGTCGCTCGTAAAATTTGAAGATAAATATTTACTTTTTATTGGCGTGAGAAGTATTTGTGTTCGAATCTGCAATAAAAAATGAATTAAATGACAATCGTCTTAAAAGGGGAGGTATAATTATATTATTTTATTTATTTAATTGCATTATATTGAATATTATTAGAATAAAATTACGTTTTATTTAAAAAATAAAAAAAAAATCATAAGAGAAGGGGTCGTTAATGTAATTTTCAATATTTCCTCAATATAAAATTCGACACAACGATCGCGATCTTTCAGCCGTAAAGATATAATCATTATTTTAAATGTGTTGACGTTATCAACGGTAGATGGCCGATGATGATATCGAATGGCTACATCAATGGAAAGGGATACTTTTCCACCGCCGGTGTTGCCCGTGGGCCGCGATACCTAATTGATTATTTTCGTCAGGCGAATAAATTCTGAGGGTCCGAGATAAATTCATACAGGGACCTCTGGGCAGAACAACAAATGGCCTGTGACACTCGACAATAAAACGGCCGATAATTTACGAGAGGGCCTCGGGTGCGTTCGGTGTGGGCGCCGCGACGCGTGCGTTCCCGCCAATAAACTGCAGGCGAAAACACTAAACAGCATAATTGCCGCCATTTTTTAAAAACTTTACCTGATAAGCGGGGCGAACTGATTTTTTAAAAATTTATATCACAATGTAAACACACTCACAATGACAACTGTCGGTCATGCTTCTTTTGTTTTCATTACTGGCGGGAAATCTTAACGCGCGGAAAAATGGCCATGATTTACGATGACATATCATATATTTAAATAAAGTAAATTCGCGACTATCTGTGTGCGGATTATTCGAATTATAGCAAAAATAAAACAGAATCATTCAAGGAATCGGAATATGAAAGCATTAATTCATTTTTCAATATTCACATTATCAAATTCTAAAAAAACGGATACTGTACATGGAGTAAATAAACTATAGCACAATATAATTTAAGTTTTCTTCAAAAATTATACAAAATGTGAAAAATAGATTTTTTGGTTTGCGATGAGCCTGAGACAAGTGACAATATCTGAAATATGAACTCATATGATTCATATAATTTGGACATTCTTAAAAAGCTTTTAAGAAAACTCGAACCTAATTTAGAATTTTTTTAAAAGAATCCTATAAACCAGGGATTCCCAAAGTGTGAGCCGCGGCTCCCCAGGGAGCCGCGGGGTCGTCGTAAGGGCGCCGCGAAATATTCAAATAAACAATTCGGCAAATTTGTTGGAATTCCCAATTCTCGAAATTTTTGCTCCTTCTTTTTGCACTCGCTTTTCTCAAGAAGGTCAAAAATTTTGAAAAAAATCCGATGTATTAAGGGAGCCGCGGAAAAATCTGATGTATTTAGGGGAGCCGTAGATCGAAAAAGATTGGGAACCTCTGCTATAAACAAACCAAAATCACAGATATTTTTAAGCATGTTATAATAATAGTCCGCTTTATACATTAAGATAATCGGGAATTGTCTATATGTAGTAACATCTAATTAATGCTCATATTTTTGGGTGTTAGGATTGGGCGACACATTAAAAATAAAGCAAACATGGCCGCTAGCTGTCATTATTGACAATTAACCTTAAAATAACCGTATTATTTGAGAAATATGTGCTAATTCTGATTATCAATCCATAAATTCTTCATTATCTAATTTTATATTCTCCTTAAATGTCAGAAGGATATGCCATTTAATAATGTCTTACGATTTAACACCGCTAAAGTGTTAATTGAAATTAATAAAGGTAATGCCTCCCATCTTATGCAAAATTAAAATATATTTACATATTTATATGGAGAGCATTGCACATATGTATACAAACAATGACAGCGGTCCGCCATGTTTGTTTTATTTTTAAGCAGAGCGATCTTAACGCCAAAAAAAACAACCATGAATTGCACGTCAATTAATATTTTATTACATAATAAAAACACGTTTTAAAAATCATGTATTTATTTATATTAATTAATTGCAATTTAATGTAATGCAATCAATTTATATATGATTACGTTGGAAGCCGGGTCGAAGAAAATCGCGGTGGTAATATCGAAGAGGTCAAAGATTAGACCTCCACATGTTCCACGCGAGTTTATATACTGTCTAAATGCCTTAACTATTCAGGGTCAAATCGCGGTCCATATTACAATACGTGACCTGATCACGGTATTCATTACTGGACTATCGTGGAATAATATTATACTTAAAAATATTAATAATAATCTATTAAATTGGATAGAGATTCGAAGCCATTTGCTTTAATCATATCAACATTATAACGATGACTGAAAAAAAAATTATAATACCGCTACACTTGATCTCTGAAAATGATCTCGTTGAAAGCGGTGCAGTTCAGGTGGACCTCAGCTGTTATAAACCTTCGACCTTCTCTTCGTAAGCACACGCCTAAAGAAAGAGACCTCAAGGCCCAAGCTTTTGTCAGTAATCTATTCCGAAGCAGTAAATCATACTGCAGAAAATAAGCAATTACCTGCAGCGCTCTTTATAGAGCAAATAAATATTAAAATATTTATGGAGTGGCGTCGGGACCTCTGACCGTGTGACCACGAGGTAGCCGCAAGCACCCTTTCTCGTTTCAACCGTAAATATTATCAGGCGGATTTAATATAATTTTTCTGAAAATCAAAATTCAATCTGATATCCGCCATAGGCGTGTAGCATTATTCCATCTTTATCGTAGATTTTCATCTTTACGCAAAATACCACAAAACGAGTTATATAGCAACCTTTGCAGAAAGATCAATATTAAAATATAGCAGAGCTGCACACCTGCATTCGTCTAAATAAATTGCGCAAGTGATAAAATCAAAAATATCCAAACGTCACTAATAATATATCGACATGTTTACACTATTATATAATTAATTTGCAATATATAATAATATACATGTCACATTTTTTCTTGCATTTGAGTCAATCAATATTTCAGAACAGTTTAGCGACCGGAAGCTCAAAAAAATATTAATAAATCTATATCTCGAGACTAGTTTTTTTTTAATAGCGATGCTTGTACGAGCTATTCAGACGAATCGTTCTATTTAATTAATTGCTTTTTTCAATTTCACACCTAGCGGTGTTAAATCGTAATACGTTATTGAGTGACATATCCGTCTAATTCTATGGGAGGACATTAGTCGGTTCTTGGAACCATGGATAAATCAATTTGAACTGAAATTGACCGTTCAAAATATAAACGATCATATTAGGTTAATAAGAAAATATTACTATTATTATTATTATACAATTGTTATGTCTATATATATTATGTATTGTGTACTCATACGACAAATAAATAAGAAAACATTGTATTTTCTCATATAATGACGAAATTTATGAATTGATTAGTGAGAATTGCCACATTCATCTCAATTAATTAGGTTAGGTTGTCAATAATGACAGCCGGCGGCCATGTTTGTTTTATTTTATTGTGGCGCCCAATCCTAACGCACAAAAATATGAGCATTAATTATATTACATACAGTAGTAACTACTAATTATCAGGCGGAGAAGGGTCGCGGGGTACTCGAAAACCACGGATGGTACGATTTGTTTTGTAAAGCATATTTTAATTTCAATTTAAAAAATATTATATCATAATCAAATTCACATTATTCGATGTGCTTTAGGAGTTGAACCTTTTCAACACTGTTCACTTTTAGTCGAATTTATGAGTTACTCTTATTATATTTTTTTACAAATTTATTAAAAGAGATATGGGGTTGATCTGATATCCGATTTGTAAAGGTATTATTTTTATTAAATTAAATAAAAAAACTTGGCTCAAGTTGTTTACTGAAAAATCTTTTGGGCCAACACGCCTGGCCCACGAAGTAGAAAGGGTTAATAATGTTCCATCAGAAGTCAAAGCTATGATGTAACTAATACGGTTAACCTTTACTTCAGCTTCATTTGCATTTTCATTATCTTTGTTCCTGGTCGACTGAAATCGAAAATAATATCCATATACAGTAGAACCCCCTATCAAACTACTCCGAATAACGCGATGGATTGAAATATTCGCCGCCTAAACCCTAATTTGCGCGGTTGCATTCACGCCGACGGTCGACGAATACATAAAAGGCCGATTATTCATTTGACAATACCGTCTGTGTATTCGACACGCGCCAGGCTATACCCCCAATAGCACGACTCCAATTTACGCGGTCCCAATTTTAGTGTTAGTGGGGATTTAACTGTATTAACCCTTTGTATTCGAATGTCGCCTGAGAAGCGGCATCGAAGTTTTCGGTATTACTCGAATGCCGCCGCTTTCACGGGCATGCAACAAATCAATTACGTATAATTTATAAAATTATTATTTTAGGTTTATAATATTCCCTATATTTATAAACAATGATAATTTTGCACAAATCCAAACTAATAATTTATTAAATAACGCGTGTTGAGTTATTGAGGACTTCAAAAAGCTTCGAGTGCTAAAGGTTAATACGTTACAAACTGGAATCACATAAATCAAATTGTAACAATCGCCCAATGTCTTCTTTATGTCATTTTTTTTATTTAGCTTGCTCATTAGAATTCAAATATCTCTTTCTACATGTGCACGAATTTTCCTATACGGTTAAAGTAGTGTTGCGAATTTATTTTGTCATCATTTTTTCCAGAATTTAATAAAGTGAATGTTAAAAAATTAAACAATGTTTTTTATTTTTGTTTCCGATATTTTTTGTTGTATAGGATTTGCACAGGGATATTTGTTATTTAAATCATGGTCATTTTTTCGCGCGTTAAGATCTGACTCGCGTCTCAAAAACAAAACAAACATGACCGACAGCTGTCATTGTTATTGCGTTAACATTGTTATATAATTTCGTTTAAATTCAGCTCGTCTTGGTTATCAGATAAAGTTTAAAAAAACATATATGTATGCTATTGGTTATTATCGTCAGTTTTTCCTGGTGTATTAAATATATGAGACAATGTTTATTATTATTATTAATACAGGCGAAATAATTTCGTTTTCCTGTTTCCTTTTCTTGCTGTGTCGGTGGATTGCTAGAGGGCGCGGTCCCTTGACCTCCGGAGGTCACTTTAGTTAGAACCACCACGAACCAGAGTCGCTTCTCACCATAATCGCTAGGTCTTATTGTTTCCAGGTGCTGTGGACCATAAACAATGGCTCTTATTGGAAATGATTATCGTAAATCCAGTCGCGTTTCTTTGGAAATCGATCCTCTCCATTTTTCTCGGAAACGACCGCGAATCATTCGCTCGATTGCCAATATTTTTCACTCACGAATTCGACTCGAACAGTACAAGCGACAAAATTAAATATTTAATAGTCGAAGAGGGACGCACGACGCATGCCTTTTCGCCAGTGTGTCGACATAATGCACACCATATATCATTGCGCACATAATATTGTATTGTTTGTAATTTTCAATAGCATTCCCAGTCCGTCCCCGACATGACACTTGAATGAATGGGTTGTGAATAATTGTTGTCGATTAAGTTGAAAAAGCTCGCCATCTTAATGAGCTCACCACCCGCGAGCGAGCTTTCTTCGGGGATCTCGTGAGCTTAATGTCACATGGATCAATGGGGATATCAGGGTTTACAAACCGATGAAAATTTACATATATTTATTCAATTACAGAGCGTAAAAATATCATAATAATTTATTTTATCCAATATAATACTAGCTTCGTCAGCTATTCTCTCTTTATCTCCGCAATTTTTGTAAAACGTCGTTCTTTTATTGTTTTTTTTCATTTTCGGATATAGCAAGAAGTCGCAGGGATCCATGTTTATCAAACACGGTAGTGTAGACATCATTACGGTGTTGTTTTTGAGCATATTTTACACAACAAAAAAATCTCCGAGCACATTATAATACGTGAAACCTTTTGAGAGTCAATATTCTAGTAAGCATCCTATGTGACTATCAATGTCAGGGACAAAACAAATAATTGTGTCTTATAATTTGGTTCAAAATGTTTATAATTATTGTTGTTTTCTTTTTGTTTCATAAAATTAATGCAGTCCGATGGCAGTCATACAAAGTGGCAATGGCCCAAAAGATTAAATCGTTTAATTTATTTGGTATGGCAACACTGAAAATATTCCCGCTCAAACGCGCAATAATGTATCGCTTATAATATACACGATCTCAGCGAAGAGTTCCTCGCCTCAGGAGGTTGTCTTCGCGCGGTGTGGCCATGTTGTTGCCATTAGCCGGATAAAGTAGGACAATTAAGGCATTCAATGGCAACATTTGTTACAGGTGACAGGCGACGTTGCAAATTAAGTCCTTTTTGCCCCAACCACACTGACAATTTGAGCCGTTTTTATCGTTTTGCAATAATATCTTATGGCAGCCCCTTTTTTATATTTCATTCGTGCAGAAGCAATCCGGTTGTTGAGAGAGCTCCACATTTCGTAATTTAAAGAAGAAGAAAAAAAATCTCTGTGATGACCACCGACAGGGTAACACACGCTCATAAAAGAGAAATTTATTCTTTAACTCAGATTCTTTCTTTTCTATACGAAAGGATATCTTCAGGTCATTTGGAAAATTAATTAGTTATCTTCTTTAAGTCCCTTGTCAAGATTGACTTTTTCCCAATGCATAAGATGGAGTAAAAGTCGAGCATATGGAGAAACACAAAAATAATTGCTCAAGTTGATTCCGCTTTGGAAAAAACCAAAAAGATGGAAAGACATGGAGTCTTTTATCTGCGTCGTTATACTTTGAATTGGTTCTAGATCCAAATATAGAAGGTCGTTCGGAAGAATGTTCTATTGCTTTAGTATTACATTACAGGAAGATAAATTCATTTCTTTTAGAAGCATCTTAAACTTCTATACACAGTTCAACATTATTTTCTTAAAGTTATCCTTTTAATTTTTCTAAGTTAACTTTTTTGGATTAATATTTAGACGAAAAATACATTAATAAGTACACATCGTAATGCAAGAATTTATGGTTGAAGTAGGTCTGTACCTATAAGGTTCAGTTCTAAGCCGCTTAGTTTAAGGAGAATTGTATCAAGAAAGGTAATCATTATGAAATAATAAAGTTATCGAGATGGCCATATTCTCAGGTAATATTTTATAATGATTATATAAAAGTGTAATAAGTCAAATTGCAAAAAATCGCAGGGGGGAATTTTACGGCGCAATATACGGCGAATACAGAAGCAATATATTTTTTTTATTTTTATCATGCGACAATTGGACTTCACGAAATTCAATAATTCCGTTTTTATCATTATATAGCTGATTAAATACCCCTTAAATTAAATAATAACAGCGTATGGTCGAGATATGTGTTTTTAAGTTGTCATTTAAAAAGTCCAATGAAACTCGTTTGTATAAAATTGTCGTTTGTGGATTATTTATAAATTACTTTTATATTATTTATAAATTTGTAATAAAATAAGTGTTATGGCCAATAATCTGTCAAACATCTTATACATGGCAAGTATGCAGGTAGTACCAACATCAGCATATAAAATTCACATAAATCATCTATCTATGGTCGCCATTTACATTGTTATGCGCTTCATCTATTCACACAAAACAAATGAATATTAAAAAATGACATTCTGACAGTTGTGAGGTTATGTTTTATAATGATAGCATAAAAGGATAATAATTCTATATTGTGATATTTGTAAGGCAAAAAATTGTTGCGCGTGATGAAAAATAGCTTCCATATTCGCCGAACATGGCCCAAAATGATATTTTTTTTATCAAACTTGGTAGACGGTTTTTAGAAGTTACGATTTTATTCGTATGATGTTAATTCTTTTGCTAATGAATTGGAATTTGTTTGACATGTCTATTAACGTGTCGGGCTTTAATAGACTCGGAGATATCATTGTATTGTATCGGCGATGTTAAACAAATACAAAAGTAACTTTTCAAACACGCTGCCAGTGTAGGATTCCATATATAAATAAAGCAAACATTGCATGGGATAAATTTCTTCGTTTTAATGTTTACCCACGGATGTATACATCGGAAGATTGACAAATATTTACCGTGAACATACGTGAGAAAGTTTAAATAATGAAATGAATTAACCCAAATATGGATTATTTGATTTCAAACGGAATAGACATGTATTGAAACTTATTATTCTTCTTCAGAGTTTCCCACAGGTCTAGTCGTCGTATCGACCGCTACAGTTACATTTTGTACCGGAGCTACCCTATTTATGTGATGGCCATTACGAGTAATGAAATGTAAGCCGAAGCAATCACAATGCCTTTATATTATAGATAAGAGCATGCGGCAAGGTATCGGCGATGCTGTTCAGTATTATTCAGATGGAATCGTTGCCTGTGTCTTGTTTCTCCTCGCCGCCTTATCGCCGATACCGCATCTGACTCCTTATTTCAAAACCTGACGCTGCTAACATGCCACTGGACCGGCTTCTGTGCTCTCGATTATTTTTCCTGAACGCCGAGACAATGCCCCGGCTATTTAAATGAAGCAAATCCTAGGTCAAGATTATCTTAATTAATCGCTCTAGAAATGATTTCTTGCAGCGGCTGCGGCCGTACCTCATGCAGATTCCGCAAGCATAACATAATAGACCGACATTCCTACCCCTCTGCTCTTGGAATCTGATCTGTATTCCGGCTGATGGCTCTTGGCGACATCGGATTAGACTTTAAGATCAGACCGGGGTACTAACGAGCGCACATTCGGCGTGCGATTTGTATGGACGCATCGAGCCGACGCACTTGTTATCTGAAATCACGTCCGCGAAATGTTAACTTGACCGAGATTAGATATCGCCTCGTAAATATGGAACAACTGAAATGACCGCGGTGAATTCGTAGCCAACGTCTGTTAACGGGCTAGATGCGTCTCGTTGTCGTGCATACCAGTGACAATGCAACAGAAGACATAAATATAAGGATCTCAGCTATTTTGCGATTAATCTGAGTAATATTTTATGATTTCATGCTATGGACAAAAAGTATCTATGTATGGCCGCTATTTATATTGTTATGCGCTATATTCATCACGCAAAACAAACGAATATTAACAAAATGTCAATCTGACAGTTGTGAGGTTATGTTTTTTAATGATTGTATAATAGTGTAATAAATCCAATATTTTTATGGTTAGCGCGTCTTTAATGGAACGAATATTTAGATGCACTGCTCTAGAGTCTCTTAATGTAATTATAGTAAAGTAATATCCAATGTATGGTCAATATTTGTGATGTTATGCTGACGTTTAAAACGTCCGATCGACAATACAAATAAAATATTCATATTCTTTTTATTTATATAATAATATACGTGCTTAATTGATAAACCTTAGGGGAAATCCAGTTAAGCCAATCATAAGAGGAATCCAACCCTGCCAACTTGAGGAGGAATGCAGTTCTGCCAACCTTAGGATAAATCTAGTACTGTAAACATCAGGGGAAATCGAATCCTGCCAACCTCAAGAGAAATCCAGTCCTGCCAACTGTTTGCCACAAATTTTTCCATAACAAGCTATTCTAAGTATTCCACTATACATCCTAAAATGTGTATTCTAGTTAAAAAAGGAAAATTTTAAATATTCTTGATTCGGTTAGTCAGATGTTGCCAACAGTTTATGACAAATGGCGGGCGGCGATTTACAAATATGTATTAGTTTAAGAAAAATTCAGGGGCCCCCTGAGGATCTAGGTTTGAAGGGCTGCATGTGCGAGGGCCCCGATGCATTGCATCAATTTATATTAACACTAAGAGACCCGGTCCCGCGTTAGTGCGGAAATTTTCGTAAACGGTAAACACCCGCCCGCACTAACGCGGGTTCACATGAAACGAGTTATCTAATGCGCTACAACAGCTTTCGATTACGTTTTACGACTCAGTTTCATTCATTGCTCTGCATGCCCTTAGTAAAATATATCACATGTATTTATTTATGGTTAAAAACTGTCCTTGAAATAATAGATTATTTGGATCGAAGCCCTTCTAGTACTTACACATCGACTGTTAAGAATTTAGATTTTTGTTTATCCATTCAACAAAATAACTTTTTTGGAATATTTATGTGGTACAACCCGTCACATCCTTTATTACAAAGCTAAAATTACCTAGATACTACATAAAGATATCTATTTGTTTTTTATCGTCTAAAATACAATAAATCATCATTTTCACAGCCCGAAAGTCGCGCAAAATCGCAAGATCGATAAAAAGATGCTGGTTTAGGTGTAAGTTTCGCCTGAAAACAGCGGGTGCTTGAGTGTTAAGGTAGCTACGCGCCAGATTCCATGGATCATGATTTGCAGAACAGTCAGTGCATTTGGTTCGAAATATAACATGTCATAGCTGGCGTTATTCTTTGTCAATTTAATTTAGAGCGGTGCTTCCCAATTTGTGGGCCGCGGCCCCCTGGGGGGCCGCAGGATTTCTCGCGAGAGCCGCGAAAATATTCAGTACAAAGTAAAAATATTCATTTTTGAATATTTTCCACATACTTTTATATTTAAAGGAATGTATATATTTAGAATCTGTTAAATAATAATACATATGAAAACACATTTATATATACCGAGAAGATAATGTAAGCGCATGCGCTTTTCTGACGGGAACTTTCAACAACAAAAGTAATAGATTAATCCGGTTCCCAATCTTTTTAGGCTTACGGCTCCCTTAAAACATCAGATTTTTCCGCGGCTCCCTTAATACATGATTTTTTTTTCAAAATTGTTGACTTTCTTAAGAAAAACGAGCGCAAAAAGATAACCCAAAAATTTCGAGAATTGGAGAGCCGCGGCTCCCTAGGGAGCCGCGGCTCACACTGCTAAGGGAACCCTGGATTAATCCATTTGAAAAAAATATTCAAGATATTAATGAAGAATTCATCAATATCTTGATTTTGAAATGGTTGGAATAAAAAAAAGGACAAATAGGAAAAAAATAAGGAAAAATAAGGACAAATGAGAAAAAAAATAAAAATAATAAAAACAAAAAAGAAAATGTTAAGGAATAAATAAAAGAATAAAATAAGAAAAAAATAAGAATAAATAATAATTAAATCAGAATAAATAAGAATAAAATCAGAATAAATAAGAATAAAATCAGAATAAATAAGATAAAATAGAAACAAAAAAGAAAAAAATAATGACAAATAAGAATAAAATTAGAAACAAGATTATTTAGCATTTTGTGCATAGAGATGTATTCAGTGCACGGATATTTACTGTATCATGGTGAAGTACGATGGCTATCTCGCGGAAAAGTTTTAAAACGATTTTGTGCTGAATATAAATATATGTATTATAATTGTAATAATTATTGGTAAACAATCTTAATAAAACTAAAAAATATTTTTTTTTGGGCGGGGGGGGAATTAATTCTTTCAGATTTAGGGGGCCGTGACATGAAACTAATTGGGAAGCACTGTTTTAGAGAATACTGCTAAATTATTAACTGAAGCTGAATTTTGAGGCCCCTGAATTTATTTAGGCGGGCCTCATGCGCCTTAGGGAAATCATCCACTGTATGGGGATTATATATGAATGACTTTTGTATATGTTTTTATTTATAAATTTGGTGTGTTATGGCCAAATAGCCTCGCAAGTATATAGGTAATACCAACATCAGCGTACAAATGTCATTGTCTCTTTATGGTCACCATTTAAATTGTTATGCGCTTTAATTACTCACACAAAACAAATGAATATTAAAAAAATGACATTCTGACAGTTGTGAGGTTATGTTTTATAATGATCGTATAAAAGTATAATAATCCGATATTGTGATACTTTGTGAGGCTTTCCTAAATAAATAAGAGTTCTTGGTTTAATTCATATTTCATATGAGCGTAGGAGTCTGTGGTTTTGTCTACAAAAATAGGATTACAAATCTAATATAAGTCAAGAATGTGTTGAAAATAATATTTCTATGCAATTAAATTTTAATGTTAGGCATTAATTAAATGCACATGATATAAGATTAATAAAAAAAAATAATAAAAATCAGGGGATAATACTCCGAAAAATTTAATGGCTGCTGAGGAATTATGAATTAAGTTGATGAATAAACATATTTTATTATCGTCTCAATTGCAATAAATAACAATGCTGATATGCAATAAATCGCCATATCGAATGCAAACATCCTGTATATTTTTCAAATAATTTTTCACACGACGACAGGAAATTAAAACCGCATTAATTTATAATTATAGGAAATCGCCATACACATTTGATTACCTGTCGGCACGATGTGTGCTTCTTTAATTGAAATCTCGTCATGTATTCGGACAACTTCTCGGCCATTATTTATTCACGAGACCAGATCATTTCCCATGACAATTCCCATTACAAGAACTCAATAACACAGTACGTGCTTTCGAAAAAAAGCCACTGTGAAATATGTAATGTGATATTGATTTAGCTACCCATTTTTTTTTTGACAAATTTAATACAGCGTGGTTTACACACGTACGGTACAAGCTTCTGTTGTGAAGTCGAGTGGTCAAACAAACTCTTAAACTTGAACCACTTCGGCATCGATCCTCTTCAAATAGCTGAGTCCATGCTCTCATCAAACAACAGCATGAATATACTGACTGTGGCTCTAAAACATTCATCGTTCGATGCCAATCTATCTATTGCACTATAATTAAAATATGCAGAATAACATATCCAACTAGAATCCCAATTAATTTTATTATTATCGATAAATGTTAAAACTTAATCTATGGATAATAAATAATGAACAGTTGTGGAAGTTTATGAAATTTCTATCGTCTTTCCCACGGATGGGTCGAGTATTAAATGAGATCACTCAACTTGAGCAAACAATATATATATATATATAATATTTTAACAACCTTGCTAGAATTGCCCTATGCACAAAACTCGAGATCGTAATTTATTAGATTTTATTACGTAAGCTGATCACAGTGACGGGCGACAGATTGGCTATTAGAAACTACGGTAAATTAAACATTAGCAGCTATCATTGAGATTATTAATGTTTTACAACGCGTTGAGGCAATAGTTTATTACATTTGTTCGCAATCGCACTCTGTGTATAAGCTTTTGAATTAAAATTCCGATTCGATTCAACGCTGAAATCGTAGCGGCGATCTAATGAAATCCACAGAATATTAAATAGAAACTAAAGGGGGGTCTGGACTGTTTGAAAGATCCGAATCTGATGTCTTATACTAATTACTGGAATGCAGATTGCGACCGGCTTAACGTTCGATATTCGCATTTGCTTATATTATTAGCAAACGCACAATGATACAAATTATTATCAGATCGTGAACAAACATTTGTGCTAGGAAGCACTTCTGTAACGCAATGTATGACTTATCTTTACCTACTCAATATTATCGAAACGTCGTTTTTTTATCATCTTCGGAAACAGTAATACGTCGCAAGATTTGTCGTGTTATGTTATAATTACCCTTTTGTTAATTCTTACACGTATTATCAGATTTTAGCCAATACATAATTCATCTAAAAGTGACACCTACGATTTATTTATAAATGACTTTTGTATTTATTTATAAATGTCATGTGTTATGGCCAAATAACCTGTCAATCATATTGTAATATCAAACGTCATATGAAACGCAAGTATGCAGGTAATACCAACATCAGCATATCAAATATATATATATAAATTAACTCTCTATGGTCGCTATTTATGTTGTTATGCGCTTCATTTATTTGTACTAAAACAAATGAATATTAAAAGATACATTTTGACAGGTGTGAGGTTATGTTTTATAATGATTATATAAAAGTGAAATAAGTCCTATATTGTGGTGGTTAGGAAGGCATCATTAATAAATGGAGACTTTGATTGAATCAATATTTAAATGCACAACATCAGGTAATCGGGGACATTAAGGTCTTCAAAAATATTTTATTTAGCGGGAAAACTTAAATTCGGGGCTCTACATAAATACAGTAGAACCCGTTTTTAAAATTTTTGAAGGAACTGAAAAAAAACGTAATTAGTGGGAAAACGTATTTAATTGTTTAACTTAATTTTTAAAAGGCTGCATTAGATTTGCATTTGATTTGTAAAAAGTTGTATTTTATTTGCAAAAAGGTGCATTTGATTTGCAAACGGGTGTATTTGACGTGAAAAACTGTACAACCCGCGAAATTCAATAATTCGGTTTTTTATATTTATATTGCTGATATTTATTTAAAAATTTCTTAAATTAAATAGTAACGTTATTAGTTGATGTTTAAAACGTCCAATGAAAAATAATTTACATGTTTGTATAAAATTGTCATTTGTTGCTTGTTTATAAATGACTTTTATATTTATTTATAAATATCAAGTGTTATGGCTAAATGATCTGTCAAACCTCTTATACATGGCAAGTATGCAAGTAGTACCAACATCAGCATATAAAATGCATATACAATATTATCTTCCTATGGTCGCCATTTATATTGTTAAGCGCTTCATTTATTCACGCAAAACAAATGAATATTAAAAACTGTCATTTTGACAGTTGTGAGGTTATGTTTTATAATGATAGTATAAAAATGGAATATTCATATATTGTGATTATTGTAAGGCTCTGCTGAATTAAGTCCTGTTTTAATTAATATTTTTGAGCCCCTGCAAAAGTCTTTTCAGGTAATTGGAGGCAATAAGGTTTACACTATCAGAAAAAAATCGTTGATAAATTTTACGAATCTCTTCTATAGCTGAAAAAATTAAATAAAAATCGGCATTTACATTAATTTCTGATTTTCTATGTATAAAATAAATAATTATAATTAACAACATTACAAAAGAAAACGTAAATCGTACATAAATGTATAACTATCCCTTGATTTACATGGTTATGCTTTAACACGGTTTATGTTTTGCCTTTTTTTATTTTCAAAGCATAAAATACAATAAAATATATGTAATACGATTTGCACGATGATTTATTAAAATGTAATACACTAAACCCTAGGAAAAATAATAACCCTCTCATATTCGTGCATCGGAAATTTAATGAATTAATTATTTGCTTCCAGTCTAAGAGGCAAAGTTAGAGATTTACGATATTATGCAAAAATCGATAACAGCTAACACTTCTACAAGATTTAAAAATAATATGTATAATTTTATCTAATATTATTTTTAAATATATATTAAATAAAAATAAAAAAATCCAATTTATTCTATTATAAATAATTACTTTTCGATATCTTGGAAAGTTTATTTTTTTAAGCTAAGAAATGGCTTAAAAATTGATCTTGAAGTAATCACCGAAGCTTTTACCAAATTTTCTATATCCCATATTTCATATTCGTTTAGTTATCATGTAATTAAAGTAATTTTTCAGGCAATAATCTCTCATTTAATTCCAACTCTAATTGTTAATAAGCTTTAAATGGTAATTCTTTCACTTGCTCGTAGCTGAACGGACGTCATTGGATGATCCAATGACGTCCTAATTATTTAATAACACTATCTGTAGAAGATGTTTGTTCTATAATAAATTCCAGAAAAGATTAAGTTATTACAGCGTTGAAATTTAAAAACGTCAATAATTTAAAGGGTCATAAAAAATGATATTCGCGCAAGAACTTTGCTGACGGCCGGCTCATTACATGCATTGTTTATAATCCTGCACACGTATCTTTATCGGATACGTATGGCCTCTCTTAATTATGTAGGCAGCATCGGTTTAATTTTTTTTTCATATTATTTAACACTTTGTTTATGAGATTTTATAGCCACTAAGTGGACTGTCGGCGCCCATTGACTTGCAAAGTGGCTCCAATGTAATAATGAAGCACAAGACATTCACAATGCGATCATGTAACAGTTATAAAACAACCTGTATTAAATTTAAAACAAATTGATTGGACATTTTTGATTTCGTTCGATGAGTCAACCGACTGCACCAATTACCGGTGCAATTTGTTCTATAAATTATTTATACGCAGACAACATAGTATCCCTTTGTTTGTATCTAATCACCCAATTAAATTTGCATCTAATTTGCTTATGTGACGCATATTTGCAATGCGTTATATGGACGGTTTGATCAAAAAGGATGCGGATTTTTTAATTAAAAAATAAATCACCATTTTTTGTCGTATACACTTTCCTGATGTATTTTAACATTAGTAGACATGTCGGATGCGTCAGTTAAATTTATTAATGATTTGTAGGTGATTGCTCTTAATCATATTTTGCAGGCGTTCTAAATATTGATTCCATCTATTCCAGAGAGCCTCACAGAGTATCGCAATTATAATCCTTTTATACTATCATTATAAAACATAACCTCACAGCTGTCATAATGACACTTTTTAATGTTCATTTGTTTTGCGTGAATAAATGAAGCGCATAACAATATAAATGGCGACCATATATAGATATTTTATATGCTGATGTTGGTATTACCTGTATACTTGTAATGTACAAGACGTTTGACAGATTATTTGGCCATAACACGTGAAATTTATAAACACATATAAAAGTCTTTTAACATGTTTCATTGGACGTTTTATATGTCAACTTAACAACACAAATCTCGACCATACATTGTATATAAATTAATTCAAGGGAAATTTAAATAAATATCAGGTATATAGTGATAAAAATGCGCAATTATTGAATTTCGCGCGTTGTTTAACTCTAATTGTCATATGATGTGAAAAAATAAATTATTCTGCCTCTCTATTCTTAAATAAAAGATAAAAAGATGAATAAACGACGTTTAGCAAACGTTGAGGAAATAAACACAAATTTGCGTCTCAGAAGTGCTTCGAATATTATAAAAATAATAATATGATGAATATACACAGATTATTCGAATAAAATCTCATAAATAATAAATAAAATAAAGCTATATATTATTTTACACGTTTATTTATTGCAAAAAAATCATATAAAAATGTTATATATTTACATATGTACATTATCGACAAATGATATGTGAACTATAATATACAGACAAGATCGATACTTTTTTTTTAAAAAAATAATAATTTACAGTAAAAATATTGTAAAATGTATTTTACAATTAATTAATAATAATAAAAATATATATATATAATATCGTATACTATGAATCGTTTACATATTCAATAATAATGAATGGCACATATCATAATATTATTGATACAAAATTAAGCTTTTATGGCCAAAAATATTATTCAGAGACGAATCTAATTCACCATCGTAAATAATCATTTTTTTTATTTTATTAAAACAGTAAACATAAAAATTAATATCACAATCATTTTAAAATACAATTAATTATAATAATTGACTCAATTACATGGCTATATTTATATATGGCATACGTAGTTTCACGATATTAAATATTTTAATACATATTATTAAATAAATATTAAATATAATCAATTTTTTTTTCGTATCAAGCATTTTTTCGCGGATTAGAATATATATATATATTGTTTTAAGATTGGATTTATGATTAATTGTTAACTGAAATCGACTAAGAACGGATCGAAGGGCGATAGGGAATCGTCGGGAAAGTCGGGCGATAAACTATTTTCACCAAAGTCCGGAGAAATCGTCGAGCAGAACGACGTGGATAGATCTGGTGGAGAAAACTCGGACGATAGCGATATGTCCGTATCGTCGAGGCATATGTCGAGGAAGTGCAGAGACGGTTGACATGGTGTGTGCGGCTCGGAATTTGCTAGGGCCGCTGCAAGGGCCGCTATGTATTGTGTCGCCAATCGCAGCGTGGAGATCTTCGTCAGTCTCTCCGGAGTGCTGGGTGCTCCGGCCGTGCCCGGGACGCATCTCCTCAGGGTCTCGAAGGCGCTGTTGATCTCTCGCATCCTCGTCCTCTCCCTAGCATTGGCAGTTCTTCGCCGGTATTTGCTCAGCGGCGGCGCCCTCGGAGACACTCCAGTCCTCGGATGCGAATCGCCTCTCCTCGCCCTCGGTCTCAATTTATATTTATCCTTCTTGTCGTCGTCCTTCGCATTGTTGTTCGGATCCGGAAACATATTCCCCACCTCTCCGAACTGAAGCACCACACTGGATTTCATATTTCGTTTATATATATATTTTTTTAATTCACAAATAACTTTTCGATTTCGTTCTATTGTACACTGTGATTATTTTCGGCTCGTCATCGAAAAACATAATGGTGTGTTTAATCGGTTGTTGAGTTGTGCGCGAGTTGTCGAAGTGTCGCGGACCGACCGAGAGCTCATCCGCTCGAGATGTTCCAGCGGCCGATTGCGGCGCTGGACTGAGGTCTGGACCTGCGATCTCCGACTCGAAACCCTCCTACGTGCTACCGCCTCCCATGGTGGGGACACGACGTCGGCAAATTTAGCAACAGCACAAAGACGAGGGACCTAATCCAGTCATCGATTCATCTCCAATAGTTCAGTCGCTCTGTTTTATAATAATTCACGTATGAATCATTAGACCTAGGTCTCTGTCCGTATGCGCAGATTGTGCGGCGCACACAGGCGCCGGAAAATTAGAAAGCCATTCACCCATATAAAGATTCGATAAAGATTCTAAAGATGCAAGGAGAATGAGTCTATCACACATATATTTCCCCCCAGTGTCAAACTATTACACTGGTTAATATTGTTTCAGCTGGATTGAAATTTATATTATTCGTTTTTTAATTATTTATTAAACCAACGCATAATATGAGGATTAACCTATCCGACTACTAACTTATCTCAGTCGCAGTTTACTTACATTATCGAAATAATATGCATCTTACCTACAAGCCATAACACTGGCTATAAGTGATGCCGAACAGGGACGATAATTTGAGTTCTGCACACAGACGCCGGATACTTTCGACGCGTTTAATGGGTGTGACGTGTAGATCCTTCAGCGATTTAGTGTTTATCTCCTCAATGTTGGCTAAATGTCGTTATTTTCATCTTTGGAACAGGAAGGAATCGCTGGTGTCCATATCCGGTGAATTTAGGAGGTTGAGGCATCATAACAATGCTGTTTTTACCCATTTCTTTTTCTCCAAATTTTTCCGAAAAAGACGCCGACAAAAACACGCGAAACCTTTTCGACAGCCAACAATAAAGAAAGCATCTAATGAGGATACCAATATTTTCATTTTCTTCTGGTTTAACCTAACCAAGTTTTTTATAATAATAACTCTTTTACATGTCACAAACTTTTTGTATTTGTCTAAAAGAGTCTAAAGAATAAATATTACAAATAATCATTGACCTTCCGCAATTGCGAAAAAAATAAAGACAACAATATTCGCTGTTGTTGCCAAGCGAGCGATGTTTTTTTCGCTCGCATACAATGCGATGTGCCGAGTGCGAGTGAGACGTGTAAGGGAGAGCGACGTTTGCAAGTCTGCGACAAGACATCGTTGGGTGTGTGTGTAATTTACGCGTCATATTGTTAGATAAAAAGTCAAATAGTAAAAGTAAAATATATATTAGATAAAAAGTCTAAAATATCGACCTAATCATGAATAACTATTTTAAGAATTAGCTATTTTTAAAAAAAATAGTCAAGATATTGATGAAAATTTCATCAATATCTTGACTTGAAAAGCTTGAGGTCTATTTCCCCTTATAAATAGACCCCATTCGGATGATGCGGTTGGTTTCGGGCCGCCGTGACGGATCGGTTAACCTTTTTTTTAAGTTTTTTAAAACTTTAAATCAATTGTATACTTTCAACATTTTTCAAAATAAATTCTATTGGTTTATAAGCAATTAAGTATCACTGTCATTGCTATGTTCTAGTTATTTATTAGTTGCCATGTTATTTCATTTAACCCTTTGATTAGTGAGTTAAAATTTTTTGCACACATGTCCCGGAAGTGAAATAATTTTAGGCTATTTTTTTTTTAAATATTTTTATGTTATATTGTATTTTTTCTTGATAAATTAAATAATATCAGTGGTTCTTAACATTTTATTTTATTTAAAAAAGACCTCGTTAGTTGAGGTGCCTCTTCAGAGTCCGAATCTTCATCTGAAGAAATATTAAAATGATGAAATTATTCAGATGACTTTATCATCTACACTCTCAATAAAAACGTTCTAAATCTATTTCTTCTATGGCTAGTTTTATGACATCGTGATGTGTTTTATATTTTTGAAATAATAAAAAAATCACAACATCAACTTTGACCCATTAGGCGATTTATTTATGGTACATTAACAATGCACATAAAAAAAATCTTTCTTTTGTTTTACAGTACATAATGATACTAAAAAGTGCCGAAGGATTTCTGTTGGTCGCATTCGAGGCCAGACACAGCTTTTTTTATATTCGTTTTATTTTACGATTGATTTATTTTTCGTAATGTTCTATGTAGTTTTTTTATAAAAAATACGTAATAATATTTTATTCCAAATTGAAAGCATGCTATTTAAAATAAGGCACCAGAGCGTGTGGCGTACATACTCAACAAAGAATTATTTTACTTAACCTCATCAATTAATAGCTCTTAATGTACAATGAACCCTTCTATAGCGTCCACTCTATAGAAAAAGAGACTCATTCCTCTTGCATCGTTAGAATCTTTATCGAATCTTTATATGGGTGAGTGGCGCTTTGAATTTTCTGTTGTCATCCATCCATCATCAAATAAATAATTAAAAAATGATTAATTTAATAGCCCTCTTTCTCTAAATCGCCGTTTTCTACAAAATGCTAATATTTTTAAGGTCAAATTACATTTTTTTGTAATTATATAATACAGGTGTATTGTGTATCAAATGCCCCTAAAAAACTTGGCGTTATAGAAGAGTTGACTGTATTTGCATGTAATTATCATTTTTATTTTATATTGTGCATGGCCGTATAATATATTGCGAGGACCGGCGGCGAAGTGTCACTTTGACAGCGATGTCGGCGCGCGTGGCGCTGCTGGTGGCGCTGGCGGTGGCGGTATGGTGGGCCCTGCCGGCGCCGCCGCTACAACGCGTGGGGGCTCGACTGCGAGCCCTAGAAGAGGCTCGGCCCATTGCGGGGGCGGCGCCGCGCGTTGCCGTGGGCTACGGAGGCTGCAGCGACGTGTTCGCTCCAGCCACACTCCTTCCGCCGGCGCTCGTCACGCTACCGCGCCACTACGACGCAGTAGCCGACCGCGATCAACTCCTCAGCTCCTTCGCCTACTACTTCCAGCACGGAGCCGCTGCCGAGTCAGTACAAATCACCATAATCTCATAAAACACACACACTCAACAACTATACATCGTATCAATCGAAATATTAATAATTTATGATGGATATACTATATAATCCTATAAAATTCTCGTTCATTATTTCATAAAAAAAATGTTGCGGTGATATAATTTTATCTAATCTCAGAAATATTCAACAAACAATAATTATAAAATGTTGCGCATTTTATTAAATCCTGCATTAAAATATTCATGATAATTTTGTTATTTGGACTTTAGTTCTTTGATATGCAATTATCTGCTAATATGTTTTTAAATAAATATTACTTAATTGTAGGCGATTCATGTCCGATGGCGCATTATTCGACGAGCTTGTCTCTAACGCCGAAAAAGATCCGACGTCTCATTGGGCGATCGGCGGAAATGCGCCCGTCATGGCGAGGAGATTTTTTTTGGAAGGTTGCGACGTCCTCCTCGCCTCAAAAATCACCGCTAGACTGCAAGAAGCGTTGCCGAAAGGAATAAAAACAGCCGGTGATATAGCCGATAAAGACGACGTACATTTAATTTTAGAATACAAAGCCGATACGATTTGGGGCGATTATAAAGCGCCGAGAGCGAACCGATACATTCTGCACAACGACGAGAATAATCCGATGGTGAGTTCGTTGGAGCCGTTCGGAAAATTATTGCCGGAATTCAACGCCAATCTCCTCGTCGTCAGCGGACTTCAGATGATGGATAGCTTCCCTTTCCTCCCCGGTAATTATTTATACGATATAATCGTAAAATATATTTCCGTGTTAAATTTTACGTTGACGTGTTTCAGGTGTGCGAGAGGGGCGTTTGGATAAAATTAAAAATCAGATGATCGAGCAGAGATCGTCGACGTTGATACACTTTGAGCTGGCGAGCTACGTCGAAGCTAAACTAGTCATGGATCTGATCAATCTGATCATTCCGTACGTCGACTCTTTGGGAATGAACGAGCAAGAATTAGCTAATTTGTATCAGACGTTGGAGTTCGGTAAAGTGAGCACCGTCGCCGATTCGAATCCGAGAGTTGCAACATCGCTCGATCAAATGCGGCAAATATTTAAAATCGTCAATAATGCCGACATTCCGAACAGCAGATTTTTATCGAGGATCCACGTTCATACGCTGGCTTATCAAGCGATTATGACCGTGAAAGATTCGCCGTGGAAGCAGAACAAGCTAGCGGCGGCTAAGGCGTCGTTGACTGCCCACAGACACGTGTGTGCTACGGATTCCATCTCGTTATCCGAGAGTAAACTAGTGATGGACGATAGTTTTTCTACGTCGACCGATAAAGACGCCGAGCGAATTAATTTTGATCCCGACGATCCCGTCTCTTGCTGGGACGAAGATATACACGTGAACGGTAAAATATCGCTCATCGAAATTTGCGTGGCGCCCGTGTTGGTTTGTACGAACGCGCGTCAGACTGCGGGGGCCGGCGATAACATATCCGCTGCCGGTCTGGCTATACAAATATAAACGATTATACGTTTTTATTCGTATATTATAAATGAATTCTATTGAGCAACTGATGGATGTAAGGATATCGACTGTGTAATAACTCGTCTGGTACTTACGCTATCCGTGCGATATAGATACGCCTTTTTTAAATCAATTCTCAGTAAATTCTATTTATACACGATCGATCGTTTCAGACTGCGTAAGATTATTTTGATTATTAATGTAAAATTTTGTATCGTTTTACTCAAAGAAGAATATTTTTATTCGATCTAGCGTTGAAACATTCCATTTTTATATCACGTCATTGACATTCCGTTGAATAAATCAGCCGTACTTATTAATTGTAATTTTGTATTAGGGGAGATCCGAAAGAAATTGCATATTTTCATGTTAACCTTGATGTTAGGACTGTGCCGGTTGTCCCTCCAGGTTATCTTAGCACTTCAAATACAGGTCAGGTCACCAGCCATAAGCCCGAGAGCCGAGCTGTCAACGCGCGGACTGTAACAATAAAAATCAGACGAGGTTACGGCCAATTCGTATTTAATTTACGATCTGATTTGTGTGCTACGGGGACCTCCGGTAGCACACACGTCACCAAATTGGCCTGAATAACGGCCTGGCTCCACATAGTTGAGTAGAATCTATGAAATCATGATCCAATACCGACAACAACACTCGACTCGACTATTCTAAAAGTTGCACCTGAATCTGGAAGACCTTCTAAATTTGATAATATTGAGATCCCTGCTCGAGTCGGATCGTTTATGATAACATAAGTTGGTAAAGTCAACTGCTTTCTCCGAATCAAACTCCCTTTCCGACTCTTAAGCCTGGTTTAACACTACGAAAAGTACCTTTGTGCATTTGGTGGGATGTA
>JAGXCT010035243.1:74566-115385 GCA_022495035.1 Philopotamus ludificatus
AACGAGCAAGATTCTGGAATGAATTATGCTCGTTATGAGAGGTTCCACTGTATATTGTATTTATTTTATTCTTCGTGTGAGTAAAGAATATAATAAACATAACAATAGTATAAATTTTGATAGTAACAGCATTAATAATAATAATAATCCAAAAGTGATGGGATGATGGGATAGTGGGGTAAATGATGCGTTAGTCCAAACTGAATGATGGTCATATGCGGGATGCCTATAGCGGTGGAGATGCCATTGTAGAGCATTCGGACTGAGAGTATTAATCACGAAAGAATAAAATTGTCAATCCTCCGCTACGTAGTTGGTGAACTGATTCACTCCACACTCGCATTTGGAACTCTCTGGACGGTGAGAGGCGACGAGTTCTGACGGCTCAATGTGGGAGATTACGGGTAGCCATGAAACTGGTGTCGGATGCATCAGGCCTGTTATCTTGACCATGATATTATTTAGCTCCGTGTCAACCCCTTTTCGGTGAGTACTCTGTCTCCATACCGGAGCTCAGTAAGCCATAGAGAGGGGATGTGCGTAGGACCTCGGCGTTTCTACCGCACGATGCCCCAGTGAGTTTCCCGACAATGTTTCATCAGGTCTTGAGTTTGGCCGAAATGACGGCTATATCTAGTTTCACCCCAAGGTATCTTGGGGTTATGTTGGTTGGGTTGTCTTAGATATGTGGACGATACGACATTGATAGCCACCAACGAAAAAGAAATGGCCGATCTGCTCAAAAAAGATATCTGTGAAAGTAAGAAACTAGGACTCGAGATCAACATTACTAAAATCAAGCTGATGATCATCGACAGGAGTAATCAGCTATCCAGATCTGTTAATCTTCCGATCTGAAGAGGGTTGAAAGAGTTTCTTCAAAGGTGTAGGCAGTTAAATGAGAATAAAGGATGGCTAAAAATCACGATGTCAAAGCATAGCGATTTAGACGAGGGATATTAAAAGCGTCAAAAAAAAGCGTTGAGTACAGTCTGAGTATTCACTGAGGACTTTTGTACGGCGTAGAAACCTGGATCATAAAGGAAAATATGAAAAAGAAAATTGACACCTTTGAATTGTGTTGCTGGCAACGTCTGCCGAGAATACCATGGACCGCTAAACAGACAGACGTGTCTGTCCTAAAAAAATGGGGAACTACAAAGAAGACCGACTTTCGACCATATGTCTCAAAAGGATTCTTCGATGCTTTGGGCATCTCTCCAGAAGAAACGATAGCCTGGAGAAGCACGTCGCCCTTAGAAACGTACAGGGACGCAGGGGAAGGGGCAGGGCGCCCACCCGCTGGAGCGACCAAGTGAAGACCGCCACAGGATCCACCGTAGTAGCTGCGATGCGGGATGCAGAATGCAGAGAATCCTGGAGAGACAAAATCAAGAATACTCGGAACGAGAATGATCACGATCCTCGCCATGAGGGTGCTGACCTAAGTGAGTTGGTTGGGATGTCCCTAGTCCTTTTGGAGAACTCTTTTTCTATTGTGCTTGCCGTCAATTATGATATAGAAGAATCTTTGAGATAGGAGAGTTTCCACGTTAAATCCAAGAAGACGGTTCCAGTTTTTTTGCATCTTTGGAATTCACATTCGATGTGGGTGATCAGTGATAGAACTTGTTCATTGCAACTTCTCTCTGGTCTAAATCGGCCTCGTTTGGGTGGGAAGTATTTTTCGACGGTTGGTCCAAATCTTATAAGGAGGTCCCGCTCGAAGAGTTTGTATTTGACGCTAAGGAGAGGGTCGGAAGCTTTTAGCTAAATATCTCGCATGATGTTAATTGGGCAAAGATTTCCGAGCATCGGTGCAGAATATCATGGTAAAATTATTTATTACAAAATTAAGAGTAATTATGTTTATTAAAGTACCAAATAATTATAAACTATCATTCTTCGTCTATTAAGTATAAAGTATATATTATAGTCGTCGAATTTAATTTTTTTGTTCGGTGGATGTTTCTCATTAGTCACTGGTGTCCAGAGTCCATTGCGGATGAACCTAGCTGCCACTTTCTTGTCCAACGCGGGTCTGCTCCTCCTATCGATGATCTCCTTCTTCCGTTCCATGAGTACACGTACGTGGGCTAGGTGCCCTTTGACAGGATGCGTGATCGGGTCGATGTTCTGCAGTTTCAGCTTCATCCAAAAGAGTGTATTGATCGTAAAGAGCGAGAAAAGTTCGTGGTCGATCTGATCTTCGAGGGGTAAAGTGGAGTCGAGCGGATGGCGCTGCATGTAATCTTCCAGGCAAGCCAAGCACTCCTCCAGCCTCGTGGCCTGGGCCACGAACTCACGTCCTCAGACACCTTCGCTAAAATCTAGAGCCTCGTCCATCGCGGCGCCCATGCTGCCAGAACTGTCACTTTAATTTGACAGAATAAATGTTGCCAGCGTAAAATTATAACGCTCGCTATTGTTTTATCACAACAATAGTAAATAATATATTGCGGCCAAAAGAATCATATTGTAGTCATAACTAGTTTTATTTTAACGCCGGAATCGTCTAGACTGTGTTTATAAGAGTTTTCCATAAAACATTTCTGTTTAAAAATAATTTACCCCTTTCGAGATCGAGCATACCTAAGTTTTAAACATTTTTAATCGTTACAGGAACTCTATGTATACGTACGCAAACAAATATATATATTATTCTTGACAATGGTGGAGCTAGGTCTTTTTCAACAAAGTAATTATGAGAATGAGAATGGTTATACTGATTTTTTCACTGGGTCTTTTGTGCATATTTATTTGTAATACATGTCAAATGATTCCGATTGGGTTCATGTCTCTAGATTGTCTAGACAACGGCAAAATATGACGTCTTTAATCGTCTTTTCTGAAAGTTCTTTTACGGGAGATGCATTTTCCATTAACCCTTTAATCGCCACGCCAGTTATATGGATTTTTACCTTTCGCCACCATTATTTATTCATAGATAAATTCGTAGTAGCGTTCCCGTACCTGTACGGCGTGGAGCTGGTGGTTAGACCGATTTCTCGGGCCTGTACTGCGTGACGTCCAAACAATTACGTGTAGATTTTTTTCAATTGTGTTGTCAAACAATGGCATAAGTCCATATTCTAAAACACCAATATATTTTTATGACCGAATATTAATTCTGATCTTCCGCCATCCCAAGTTATACTTCTTACCATCACATTTATTCTTCCAAATAAAGGTAACCATTTCAAGCGCGTGTGAAGCTGATTAATCTTAACCTATCCGTCACGGTGGCTCAAAATCGACCGCGTTATCCGAAAGGGATCTATTTATAATGAAAAAAATAGACTCCAAGACTTAATTATAAAAAATGAATTATTCTATGAATAAAAATAGTTATTCTTGATATAGCTCAAAATTAGGTCGATATTTTGAATCAATATGACGCGTAAATGACACGCACAACCGGCGATGTCCATAAGCAGACTGAGGACACGCCGCCGGTATACCGATCGCCAAATTCATGTTGCACGTGTCACTAATTTACATTTCAATCGCACTTGATATAGGGTGCGAGCGAGAAAAAACATCACGCCCGCGGCAACAGAAGCGAATATTGTTTTTTATTCGCAATTGCGGACAATAAACGTCAATGATTATTTATCATATTTATTTTTTAGTCTCTTTAGACAAGACGTGCCGATGAGATCCTAAATAGACCCATCGGCAGGGCTAGATTTAACAATCCCGATGTCCGTAGCATTTCGTAAATGCAACTGATTATTAATTTTAACTGTACCAGGGTTAAATACAAAAATAATTAAATTATAGTCATTCCCCAAGAGTTGGTTCTTATCTTGGTAATGGTTATGAATGTTGTTATTAAGACCTAACCTGCTGCTGACATTAGCTGTCAGTCCGCCGCACTGTCGCTTCCGCCCAACCGTGATACTCGAATCTACTCCGAAATAATGCATAACGCGAGCTGCTCTAATCCCAAGGACAATTCCTACTTCAGGAGAAACCTCAGAATTACCGTAGCACACGACCTACGTAAACTTTAAAATGAATCACTTCACATGTTCCTAACAAACCTACTAAAATATTTTTCTCTGTAATAATTTTTAACAAATCTGACATTTTCACTTGATTTTATCAAATAATACACCTAAGATAAGACTTATTAGCGTTTTTTAATGTATAATAATTTAATCGTATTTATCCACTAATAATTTAACAACAGCGATATGTTTTCCCTATTAAAAGTCTTTACAAATCGATATTTACGGGTCGCATTATTTGTTTGCTTTATTTTTATATTAATATTCCTGTCCGTGTACCCGGGTAGATTTGCAGCTCACTATCCGTATATCAAACAAACGGATTTGAGAGAAAATCTCATTTCGAAAACGTCCAAAAACGCGTCGTTGGCGTCCAAGCGCGTTTGTGATTATAAAACGATTCTAAACGACAATTCGAACGGTGCCGACGTCGCCGAATTGAATGAATTCTCTGTCGATACGAAAAGTCTGAAGGACGGCGGCGAATATGTGCCGTTGGATTGCAAGCCGCTCTTCAGCACCGCAATAATTGTGCCTTATAGAGATAGAGATAGACAACTTAAAGATTTCCTCACGTATATGCATATCTTTTTGCGTAAGCAAAACATACATTACCGTATATACATAATCGAGCAAGACGACACAAAGCCGTTCAATAGGGCGAAACTGCTGAACATCGGTGCCGTTATCGCCATACAGCACGGATTTCCGTGTGTCGTTTTGCACGATGTGGACTTGTTGCCGCTTAAAAGTAACAACATGTACGTTTGTACGAAATTACCTCGACATATGTCTTCCAGTATAGATAAATTCAGGTAAGACTAGCGTGTTCCTAACATCTCGTTTGTCCGTTTAAAATAATATATATATATACAGTGGACCCCCCAATTACACTATCCCAAATTACACACTGAGTTGAAATATTCGCGCACACACAGCCGGGTGGCCGTCTGTGCGGTGCATACAGTCAAACGTTGGCTAGCGTCTGTGTATTTCGACACGTGCCAGGCTTTACCCCCCAATAATACTATCCCAATTACCACGGTCCCTATTTTAGTGTTATTGGGGGGTTAACTGTATTGTTTTGTGTTGATAAATAATAAATGCTTTATCTCATCCAGCATCATCTTCCATTTCTCCAATCCACAGCAACGCAATGATACAGCGTCATACTATACGAAATTTGATGTAAAAAATATGCGGAACTCTCATTTTTCATCTTTACAGTCCCAATCAGTTACATCATGCACTTGTGTCGGCGTTTTTTCTAATTTTTGGAGAACTTCAGGACACAATTTTCAATATGGAGTTTAATTCCTTCAGCGATTCTATTATTATCTCCTTGATGTTGACAAAGCGTCGTCTTTATATATTTTTTAGATCTTCGGGAATATGTAGTAGTGACAGGGGACTATCTACGGCTAATATGGAAGTTAAGACATCCACATTTTACATTTTTTTCACAAGCTGAGCACATCAAAACACGTGAAACAAATAATCCTTTCTGTGGCCTCCCTGATGAGAGCTATGAACGGTGCCGGTACAGTTCTAAATATCCTTCCCTCCAGGATATATATTAGGTGTGTGTCTTGCTTTGTTACAGTCGAGCATTTTGAATAGTTAGGACAAGACTATATCTTCGTCTTCAGCTTTTGATGCTTTAAATGTCGTAGATTTGGCTAACTTTATGGCCACGTCATTTGCGTTAAGCAGATCATCCTGTGTGCAAGTGCTCAACGGTCTGCACCTCTTCGGAGTCTCAGGTTGATATGAGTAGCCCCACTTTCCCAGTGTTTCTCTTGTCCTTGCAACACCCGTTCAAAGTCTATTGAGCGTCTTCCACTGCGCATAGGGCAGGGATCTACCTGGTGACAGCGTCTCTGCAGGCTGCAGGAAGAACTGCACGCACTTGGGTTGTTCCATCCACCTCGTGATTCATTCTGTCCTTGTTCTGGCAAAGCTAGCTCTTAACTTGAGCCTCCTAGGAGGGAGTTCGGACACGAGAACACAAGTTTTCTTGTATCTGGTGTTTGGCAGGTCCGCTAAACATCGGATTCAAGGTTAGCATATCTATCATATTCACAACAGCCCTAGTGTAGAGCCCTGACTTCATTCAGTACCATTCTCTATCACATCTGATCTGCCGTCACATCGCTTCATCTTCCAGTCAGTCTCAATGATGCAGCGTTCTGCTGTACACAGTCCAACCACATTAGCCTTGATCTCGCTTTCCTCTGGTTTTAGGTACAGCCGTTACATCTTCTCGTTGCATGGGACATGCCATTCATCGCTGTCGAATACATAATGTCCAATTGTCACTCATCCTGCTTTGTCAGAGCCCAACATTCAGACGAGTATGTCAGGATGGGCTTGATGAGGGTCCTTTAAAGCTTGACATTAGTCGTCTTTGAGAGGAATCTCGACTGTAGATGCTTTGATGTCTATAGTAAGCAAATGTTTGCCAGCATGGTTCTCCTTCGGAGTTCCAAATTGGTTTCGTTATCTTTTGTTATTGATGTAACGCCTTCGAAACTGTACTTGTCGACTCTTAGGGGCTCAAGGATTCGTTCTTGGCATGTACTTTATTTTGGTCTCGTTAATCCTCAGTCTCATGCTCATTACTGCTCTCATTATTCGGTGGAATGCATCCTCGAGAGCCTCCCGAGATCTGATTACAATGTCAAAGTCGTCCACATAGACAAGACGTCTGCTCCGATTTGTTAAAGATGGTACCTGAAGTTTCTTATTACCCCTTCTAATGCAGTGTTGAATACAGATTTAAATATCCTTATTGGAATCCCTCTCCCCAGGATATCTATCAGTCGCTTCTTTTGTTTTGTCAGGACCTGATGAGGGTTTAATAGTTTGACTTTGGTTTAGTTTTGACTGTAGATTACCAGCAAGATCTTTTTTGGACTTATCGGAATTATCAATGAGCCAAGATATGTAAATTCCAGGACAAATTTGAAGCTGTGCTCGTCGATTATTCTTTAGCATATGAATTGCTGCTCGGATTATTTGCTGACGTGCATCCCTGAGATCTGCCCTTATCCACTTATCACCCCTTCCATAGTGATGTTAAACAATGTGTCTCCAATTCCTCTGATAGATCAGATTAAAGATGCTCTTTGCATCCTCATCTCGTATAGTTTAGAACTACAAATTGTATCAATCGATGAACTTTTTAAATACCTTTATATTTTTCGTTCCATGTCTAAATACCATAAAGATAACAAAATGTATCAGTCACTTATCTAATCGTTTTACGAGATGAATATTAAAATTCTGTAATATTTTTAGGTTTAATTTACCGTACGAAGAATTGTTTGGCGGTGCCGTGTCGATGTTATCCGAGCAGTTCGTCGCCGCCAACGGGATGAGCAATAATTATTTCGGCTGGGGAGCCGAAGACGACGATCTATACCAACGTCTCGAAACGATCCAATTGCTTCCGTGCAGGCTAGATCCGAGCGTCAGCCGTTACATTATGATGAGACATAAACCGGAGACCGCAAGGTATGCTCCGCAACAAGCTCACGTCCGATTGATAATTTTTATGACCGTGTTTTTCTTTCAGCTCTATGAAAAATAATCTTCTGGCTACGGCTCGCCAACGACACATGACCGACGGATTAAACTCGCTGGATTACGTAGAGAAATCAAGAAAATTACACGCACTATTTACGCACATTGTTGTAAGCTTGTAGAACAGCCTTAGGACGCCGGCTATGATTAATACTTCCGCACTAAATTCATCGTTGCGTGCGTCAATCAATCTCTCTCTCTTTAGAATCACGTTTGATCGTTGATATCCTTCACCGATAGATATATTATCGAAATAATCACATATTTACGATTATAACTATTTATAATTTTTATCGTAGGCTCCTTTGAGGTTTTTTATTTATTTTTCGATTTATTTGACGATGATGTAATGGTATTATAATAAATTCCAAAGTGCCACTCACGAGTGTAAAGGTTCGATAAAGGTTTTAAAGACCCCGTGGCCAGTGTCATGTCAAAGAATTCCTAGAATTCATAGATTTTGCCGGAAGGTTAATTTATCCGAGTATTATCTTAGCTCAGTAGCCGTTAACTTACACAATCATAACCGATTGTCGTTATTTACAAGCCATGACACTGGTTGATTAATCGTAATTCTTGGCTGTGTTTAATTATTATAATTTATGTACAAATAATTTAAGAAAATGATAGATTGTTTAGAATTAATGATTCCTCGACTTTGTCCTAAGTTGTTTCATTATTTTTGTTAATACGTCCGATTCTTTTTTACATGAACCATCCAAAAATAATGTAAATATATTTTTATGGCTTTTTTTCTTTGATTATTCACAAATACAGTAGTAACATATTTTTTCTTCATAGATGCCTCGTGTTTCAGAAATATGACTATAATGAATCTTCGATGGGATCCATTTTCAGTTCACCTTCTTCAATTTCTTCGATTTGTTTTCTGTCCGCATGTTCGAAGAACCGTAGAATTCTTGTCAAGTATATTGTGGACAGTCCTTCTCCTATTTCTTCATTTATTTGCTATCCTAATAATCTTCTTCAGGTGCCTTGTCCGTCGTCGGACGTAGGCGATCAACATGTCCTTGTTTTTCTCTATATAATATTCTGTTTTTGGCGGGATGGAATAATCCTGGAGCTCCCAATCCGGTTCAGTTGCAAAAATTGCGGAGCCACGACAGTTTCTTTCTTCCCAACCATCGTTTACCTTCTATCTTTCTCTCGATGATGATCTGCAGAAGTCGATACTTGGGTTCACGATTGATGTGTCCAAAGTACTCAATTTTACATATTTTGACGGTGTCCAGAAGCTCATAATCTTAGTGAAGTAATGGAATCTTCTTTTGGTGCCTTGTGTCCAAAGCCTTGGTCTATCCCGAGATCCACCGAAAAGTTCTTCGCTTCGACTCCTCCGACACCTTCATCTGCTTTCAAGATTGCAGTTCAGATCATAAATCTGAACTGCAATCTGCGGTCTTTGTGGTGGTTTCTGTGTTTCTTAGAGCCATAAATTATCCACTTTTCGTCCCCAGTAACAATTCACTTCAAACGAAGTTGATTTTTTGGTCATGGCGAGTTCTTACGCTGCCCATCAGCTCAATTTGGAAACATTTCCCATCGCAAACAGCTGCCGATTGTAGACCACAGTTGAACGAGTTGATCCCAGTGTCTTTCCATCAATGAAGAAGCCTGGATTCACCTCCAACAAATCACTTAGAACGTCGTCAATCAGTTTTTAAGCTTTCCATAACCTGGTTCACCTGGAAAACTGACAAACCACACTCTTAGTCTTCGTTTGGTAACACATGTCATCACCGTTCACATCACAAATGCTTTATCGGAAGCATATTCGCTATTTTTGAAAAATATTCGGCAAAAATACGCACTTTGTCCCAAATAAAAACGGAAAATTAATATAGAAAAGCATATAAATAGGCTTCCGGCCGATTATTAGGTGTTAAGACTGCTCAGAACATGGCCTGGCCATTTTCTGATGAATCTCATCCAACTATCTGCATGATATGAGGTGTCATCGTCTGCGGTGGTGGGCAGAGCCTCCATTTTATTCTGCTCGCATTTTTTTATTTATTTTCTTGTTTATAAATTACAACGTCTGAAGGCATTTCTTTTCCATCGTTCTTTGAATGAAACCTTTCGATGCCTGCTCGCCGAAGAGACGATCCTTACGAACACAAGGCAAGGGTAGATTGGAGCAAGCAGAATTGTTCTTATTAAACGAGTATCAGCTTTCGTTCAGTCGATCCCGTAAGATTGAACCGTGTTATTACAATGTCTTTTCTTTGTCCGAGTTTTTATGTATCATCTGAACGGTATTAACCCTGGATTGTCACAGCTCCGTACTTGCTGTTATAAACCGGCATAGTCCATCCGTATCATTTCTGGGCTCTCGATATTCTCGAGGGCTATCCTTCTTATGTAAAATGTGTCACGGAACACATTTTACGCGGGAAACGGTTCCCGCTAAAAGTCAATGACATCATCGTCACAAAGACTCGGGACCGGGTATAAATATGTCCCGTTTTGGAGCCATTCAACATATTCGCTCACGCCGTCATGGCAGTCACATCTCCGTGATTTCTCTCGTACCGGAGATACGTCTCTGGGATCCTTTCGTCACACCTATCATCGAACTGACGACACCTGCAAATTCTTCAATAAACATCATCAACAAACAAAGCGTGTTTCACTTTGATCTCGATCTTCGAAGCGCGATCATCAACTACCGGACGATCAAACGTTTTGGCGCCAGCAGTCGGGTACCTTTTGATATGCGAGCTCGGGTGCCTTAACATTGGAGGCAGCGACGGGTTACCACTTATTGGACTACTGTAGGGTCCCCTAACATTTTGGTGGCAGCGGTGGGATACCTTTTCGGTACTACTGTCGCGCCCCCTTAACATTTTGGTGGCAGCGGTGAGATACCTTTTCGGTACTACTGTCGGGGCCCCTTAACATTACTATAAGACAAATGCCGGGATTTCTCTTGTAGTTTCCATGTCAATTTCATTTCCGACATCTTGCCTGACGATTACTGCTATTCTTGACGTGCTCGGAATAAAAACCAAGCAAAATAAAAGCCGTTTAAAAAGAGAATCGGACGTACATTTAAAAACATAGATAATTTTTAGATTATAAGTTATTTGAATACCTCGACTTGTTCGTAAAAGACATTGCATTTTATTTAATGACCATGTCCACCTTTATTTATATCGACATGCGTAATTTATCAGCTTTATTTATATTATATATAATATATTCGACACGCATTAATTGCACGTACGGATTGTGAT
The DNA here is from genome assembly GCA_022495035.1 of Philopotamus ludificatus. Classification (NCBI taxonomy): domain Eukaryota; kingdom Metazoa; phylum Arthropoda; class Insecta; order Trichoptera; family Philopotamidae; genus Philopotamus; species Philopotamus ludificatus. The sequence goes on from JAGXCT010035243.1 coordinate 85,422, forward strand.
TGTAAATCCCGCCGAAAAATTCTTAAACGACGACAGTATTCCCGCCGACGGCGTAATACTTGTGATATGCTCAAATTCAACGTTTCTACGTACTTGACGAGATCGTGTGAATCCTCGATACGCGTACGTACACCGATTGAGCTAGCTTTAATTAGTAAATACTGGAGATTTTTATGCTTTATATATTTATTAAATGAATGTATGAATTTACACAAATAATTGTTTTGTTGTAAGATTCGCCATATTTAACGGTTCGATCGCTAATTTTATTTATAATAATTTTATAACATATTAATAAATACAATGTTACGAAACTGTCTCGAGTTCATTCATTTATGAATAGATCCGAAACCCGATCCTAATTCTATCGAAACGTAACGGACACGTGGGATTGGAAGATGATTTGGTTTAAAACTCATCGAATTTATTTTTAAAAATCATCGTTTATTATTCAATACATTATCATGGTAACTAAACCTTAAAATAAGGGTGAGGGGTATTTTTTTTTTTATTGAGAATTCGATTATTTGCGAGAGCCGATTAATTACTGAAATATCGACGACAATAATCTACCAAATTCGTATAATTTTATACATCTAACGATAATATTACGATTTACATATAAAAAAAAAATATTACACAATAAAATATTATACGATAATACCCTGATTAGCCTGCACTCACATAATAGAGCCTAATTTTTATTAAATATCATATCTATTCTTTCTTCCACGATCGAGTTGCCATTTTTCTATAAGATTGATGCAAAATTTTCGACGTTTTTGTATAATTCTAGCAAAAAAACGTTTTTTTTCTCGGAACTGATAAACAACATCCGTTTTAAACTGTCATTATATATAAAGGATACTTCATATCAGCTTTTTATTCAGTTTTGGTCTAGCCAGTATACCGTAGAGCCGTTTATTATTCGAAAATGTCCGATTAATACCGAAGATACCCTTAAAGTTCGACTGACACAAAGGGGATTTTCATTGTCTGATAAACTATGGACCCACCCGGTGACCTTTGAAATCTGATGACGACAAGTAAATAAGCATAATTGAGAACGATCCACGTCAAACCAATGGAAGTTTGGTGTTACGACGATTAGATTCCTCATCAGCTGCTTATTTATTTTACCGTGTTGATGCAGATGAGTAATTGGTAAAGGCGTTAGGGTATACTTGTCCCATTAATAACTTCGAAGGCCAAAGTTTATAATAAAAGAGTAATGTTTTGTGTTTGATGGGATTGCAAGGGTATTGTGTATTTCGAGCTCTTAGACCATAATCAAACGATTACAGCGGAATGGTATTGACGACAATTAAAAAAATGTAACATTTCCTTTGAAAAATATCGACCAACGATGAACAACGCGAGATTAGAGTCAGCCCTCGTATAACACTCCCTTTTAAATGCCATTTTCTACAAAATCCATTGTCGACAAAAGAGAATTGACCTTTATTTCGCTCGGCAATGTATTACATATTTACGAAATATGGAATTTAACCTTGAAAATACAGTAAACCCCCCTATAACGTCCTCTCATAGAACGTTCCCCCCTATAAGGTTTGCGGCGGTTATTCCCTATGACGTCTAACCCCCCTATTACGTATTTTTTTTAACGCTTAATTAGAATTTTCATAAAAAAATAAAATAAAATTTAACCCTATAAAATATCGTTGTTGATCTGCCCTGCCCGGCAAGTTGCGGGAAGATTACGTCAGCCAAAATACGAGGAGGGATATCTGTCATTTGCGCTGGTTAACACGTAAAATGTAAAAAAAAAAAAAAAATGGAAATGTGTTGGTTACTGATTTCCTTCGTCAAAATAAAATTGAAAAACCTTTACCCCCTATAACGTCCCCCCGTATTACGTAGAACCTATCTCGACGTTATAGGGGGGTTTACTGTATTAGCATTTTGTAGTAAAAATTGTTTTTAAGAAAGTGTTATAAGAGGGATGACTGTACATATGGCGGTATTGACAAGACATAAGCTTAATTAATCGTATTGTGATGTTATTAAGCATCATTTGATTCCGATTATCATTTATTCAGATCAGCTAAAAAAAGAAAAAAATACCCCTATCGTATTTTTCGCTTCAAAATCAAGGGAGTTTTACTCCGATCGTATTAATAAATTATTTAATTGATTAAATCAATAAAATAAGTGAAAAAAATGTTTTTATTCCGTATAAAAAACGTTAAAACCTTTGCATCAACCTAATATATTAGGGGTACCCCTAATATTTGTCAACGGAAACACTAACAGCCGAAGAGCACTGTTTCATTATATTTTATAGGAACTTATTCTAAGTATAAAGCAGGGTTTAATACATATTCACCCATAATGATTCTTTGGCTATATGTTAGAGATATTAAAAAAGCGACGTTTATTGTAAAAAAAATGATTATTAAATATTTTCATCGGAAAATAGTAATTGATTGCTAGCTAAGATAAAATTCATTATTTTTATTAAAATCCATAATACGCTAATTGATTTTTGTTAATATTGAAAGAAAATATATGTCTCCGTTATATTAAATCGACGTAATCCATATAAAAATCTGCAGTTAAGTCGATTCATTTTTGTTCCTCTTAATATTAAATACACTAAAATTATTTAGCAATTAAAATCAGAAGACAATATGGCATGATTTTAACGATAATTATATATATATACGCATACATACATAGATGCCGACGCGATAAGGTTAAAAAAAATTAAATATACTCCGATTTGACTTAAAACGTCAATAGATGTAATCGTCATCGTAAATAACACCACGAAAATTCAACGAAACGCATTTCCGCCGACTAAAATTTTTGACCAGATCTCGTATCCACTTAAAATTATTACAGCACCATTTGATAATTAAACATTTAAAAAAAATCATACAATGAGTATTAAAAAAACATGCTAAAAATCACGTAGACTAACAGACTTTATCGTAAAATGGTTCTTATTAAAAATCATATTATTTTAATTAAGCCGCAGATGGAGCGGTATTACGCTATGCCGAGCGAGACGAGCTGCTTCAGGCCGTCCCGCTTCATCGTGCGAAATGTTTACGAATAATTCATCAATTATTCGATTGTACGAAATTACGGTTTTAATATGACCATAGTAGAGAGTCCCAACACAAACGCGGATACCAGTTTTATACTCGTGCTCAGATGCAAATATTTCGGCAAGGTCGATTCCACAGGCTCCTCCGGCTGGGTCGGCAATATCAACGTAATAATGCACGCTATCGCTATAATTAACACTACTATGTTTACCGGAGTTTGTCTGTAACGAAATTCAAATATAAATATAATTGTATATGTCAGTAAAATGATAGTTTTACCTGTGAGCTGGATGATTGCACGTGAACGGATCGTTCTTCACAATACTACCTTCGCTTTCTGTTGTGCTTGCATCGGTTGCCGCTTCTTTTGCGGACAGATCAGGCTCGCCAGGGAAATAACGCACGGTTACATCGCGCTTACCGAGAAACTGAAATTGGTATAATTTTACGATAGATCGGAGAATAATGAATCGTTAAATATGCACATGTCTGTGTACCGTGTTCGTATCTCGTTCGTTCATGGTGACTCTGAATTTGTCGGTGGTGTTGCAGTGGGCGTTCGACGGCTGAGTGTACCGAATAACGACATCGACACTGCTACGAAAGGCTATGGTTCCTTCGTGATTTAGCACGTTGAATTTGTGCGGTGAAGTCGATAGCACTGAAATGTTTAAAAAAAATGAGACAGCTGTCATAATACAAAACAACAACAATGGCGTCACGTGGCGTACCGTTGAATGTAACGTCGAAATCGTGGGGGTTGTAGAGCGTGAGCAGCTGCTTGAAGGTCTTGCGGTCAGCCAGGTAAAAATCGAGGGTCATCGGGAACATGAACACGGTGGGGGGCTTCATCATGGCACTTGTACGTTGTACTTAACCCGCAAACGTCAAAACGGACGTTGGTCTAAACACGCGTTACACAGGTTCGACCAGTAATGATGGAAAAAACCCGGACATTGTGAAAATTCAGGTAAAGACCATAGAGTAAGGGGAACAATAGAGCTCATAACCAAAAATACTTTTATTTTTTTATTTATTGAAATTAACATTATGACCCACGCTTTAATTTTAAAATAGCCATTTATTGATTGTATTATTTTAATAGTTTTAATAAAAATATCATTCGACGCATTTTTTTAAATTTTGTTAAATACTCAAAATTAATTTAATTTATTTCGTCTGAGCGCAGTTTTCGTCAGGATGAGCCCGATCAAGCTGTTGTAGAGCTTTAACGTGGGGGCTACGACTCGACTGATAAACTATCGGACTCTAAATTGCTAATTAAGTTGGTTTTATTGATTAACCCTTTTATCGTACGCCACCATTATTTATTCATAGATAAATTCGTAGTAGCGTTCCCGTACCTGTACGGCGTGGCGCTGGTGGTTAGACCGATTTCTCGCGCCTGTACGGCGTGGCGTCAAAACGGTTGATAGCAGGGGTTCGAACCGTTATTTTTTCGTTACGGTTTTTGGTATTTTTTCAGGGGGAAAAACGGTTAATTCTTTAAATGTTTTAATTTAAATTAAAAAATATTTTCTACCGTAATTTAGAACATATTATTCTTTCTTTTGTAATAGGCACAATAAATTAATTGAAACAATAATATACATAATAATAATAATTAATTAAAGGTATTTTAATTGACACTAGAAATAAACATATACAGTAAACCCTCGTATAACTCACCCAGCTATGCCGCGGTTTTCTATAACATATAAAATATGCGAATGGAAAAAATATCAAAAATAAAATTAAAAAGCACTCTTCCCAAATTGTGTATGAGCGCGTTTGGTTTATATAGCGCAGGGATTCTATAACGTAGATAAGAATTTTATTTTCTTCCCAAAATTCTTAAATATTTTTTGTTGTTATGATTTATTTAAAAGATATTCTATGTTTATGTATGTCGAAATAGGGAATTTTTGTCTCTAATGCTATTTACTAGTTTCTTAAAAAATCCTTTACGTTGTCTACCTTTTCATCAGATGTATAATATTACCAAATGATTGTAATTGTTCTTAAAAATTACTTATCTATATTATTTATAATTCTAAATATATTTTTAATAGGTGACACGTGTCTCAAGTACAGTTTATTTCCTTAAATTGGTTGCATTCTTTTTTTTTATCAATTTTCAGATGTTGTCTTATGTGAAAATGTTCTAAAACCGATATTTTTTTCGCTTCAGTTCCGGTTTTCCGGCCAAAATAACGTTTTTTTTCGGTTTAACGCCCCAGTTGAAAAGCGCAAGACGTGCAGGAAAAAAATAACTGATTGATTTATGTCTTACCTTATACAGTAAACCCCCCTATAACGTCGGGATAGGTTCCACGTAATAGGGGGGGACGTTATAGGGGGTTAGGGTTTTTCAATTTTATTTTTTGATTTAAAGGAAATCAGTAAATCAACAAATTCTCATTTTTTTTTTTATTTAGTTTCGCCGGATGCGTGTCGATGTCAAGCGATCCGGAGCTACATTATGTCATTGCGCGAACGTTATAGGGGGGTTCGACGTTATATGAAAAAACCACCGCAAACGTTATAGGGGGGAACGTTATATGAGAGGACGTTATAGGGGGGTTTACTGTATATACAAGGTAGAAACATCAGCTAAATTTTATCAATCCTTATCAAGGCGTCAGTTTTGACTTTCGATAATAAGTAAATACCATTTGCTTAGCAAAAAGGCGATGAAAATTCTGATTCAATCTGTCACAACCATCAAAACACTGATTTCGGCTTAAAATAAATGTAGTTCTCCGTCTTACAGTAACATCATTGGATCCAAATACCCATAAATATTTCAAGCAAGCCGGAACATCCATCAAACTAGAAATGTATAATGCTAAAAATTTAATTGTTTTATTTTATCAAAAATTAAATAACATTAAAAATAAATAAAACTGGATTTAATTCAATATAGTTTATTTTATAAAATACATCACATTACTCGTATAATACAAAATTAACTCTCAGAAAATGGAATTATATATATATATATATATTAGTGCAAAATTATACGATATATATATATATTTGATAAATATTCAAAAATAATAAGACTATACAAAATACTTCTCTTCACGACAATCAAACATTTTTAATAAAAGCGATATTTTAATAACGTGCAATAAAATATGTATACATAATAAAAATTCTTAAACAATACGGAATTGCCACTGTGCCTAAAATTTTCCATCCGATCAAAAAAAAAATGGTAACCAAAAATAATTTACATTGAGTGACCCTGTAAGCGGAGACATGATAAGAGCGACTTAATCATTATAACCAATAAATAAGAGGAGCTTTACGGTTTTGTACATCAAATCGATCACAATAACATAATACGATATTTGCCATGGCCTTTGCTACGATAATACCGCTATCTGAATTAATAAATACTTATCGATAGCGAATCATGGATTATATAACAGCGATTATTATGGCATATTGCATAATCCACGTGTTATTAAAAGAAAAACATTAATAAGTGCGAAGGCAATAAGTTAAATAATCATTTTAATCAAAGTACGTGCGTTCGAGGCGGATTGATTTCACGCATCGCAAAATTTTCAGCTAGAAATACCATTAATTGGCATCCAAATAGCGTTAATTTGTGTTAGATGCGTAAAATAAATCCGCCACGAACGCATACTCACTTATACACTATCATACAACAGTTTCATAAATAAAATAAATTAAATTGTTACAAAATAGTCGCGGGCAAGAACATAATATATACAATAGATCGTCTCTCACGAGACGCGAGATTCAATTGGATTTTTATTAGAGGAATGTCAAAATTTGATATATATATAGAGCCATATTCATAAAAAAAATAATACTACCGTTATCTTTGACGTCGTGTAAATACGAATACGTACGATAAAATATTTAGCAAAAAAAAATATTTGGAATGATACATTAATAATATATATATATATATAAAATAAATTACTGATATTATTTGTTATTAAGTACTTAGTGACTGACTAGTGTTTGGTTCAAGCATTTCCCTCATCATATTATATCTCGAACGATTAGCTCGTAAACATTCAAACCCTTTGTATTTCGAACAGCTTGACGTCGGTATCGTACCAGATCGGAGGATCGACGTTTCTGCAAAAATATACAACAATTATGATGATAAAATTGGTTAAATACAGTCAATCCTCCTATAGCACTCTATAGAAGACAAGGCACCCATACAAAATTTGGGGTTAGGTTTTTAATACATATTTATATTTTAAATGAACAAAATATGTAATTCGAAAATAGAAGGGAGCACTATAGAAGGGATTGTCGCACAAGCCGCTCTATAGCAGCGAGCGCTATAGGAGGGTTGACTGTATAAGGTTGATTGAAGAGTAATTTCCGTTTCTTATCAGGGAAGTAAGGAAGATTTGGCAAAACTCTCCGTTTAAATCGTTTTTTAATCAAATCCTGGTTCAATTTGGCCAATCGCTCGCTTTCCGTATCAGGGTTTATTGTTTCTTTTGATTTTAGAACCTCGTAATACGCTATACCCTCGATATCACAAAAGCAATTTTCCTCGGACAATGGTTTTCTTGTAATATTAGTGTATACAACTTATTTTTCGTTCAAGAATGGTTCTATCATTTGTCTCCTTCCATCCACCTCCTAAGCTTCAGTAGAGAAGCGTCTGACTCAACCCTGTGGCCAGGGATGCGATGGTTATCCTCCAGGTCATCTAGGCTCTTCAAATAGATCAAGTTGCTAGCCATGAGCCCAGGAGCTGAGCTCAAATAATAATCGAACGTGGGTAGGGAAGATTTGTATTTGAATCAGCACGGATAGCAGCCTAGCCTCCTCATAGTTCCATAGAATCTACGGAATCATGAACGCAACCAACTGTGATCGTGACACGCGACAAAAAACTCGTTTGATTCATCAATATTCAATCCATCTGCAAGTTCTTCTAAGATCAGTCGCGGGTCTCCTCCATGGCTTGGAACTGTAACTACTTAAACACTAGCATAACTATTGTAGAGCCCTGGCCTTATCCAACACCCTTCTCCATTTTATCCAGTCTGCCGCCATTTCGTTCCATGTTCCAATAGGTTTCAATGATGCAGTGTCTCTCTATAGACAGTCCAACCACTTCAGCCTTGGTCTTTCTTTCCTCCGGCGACAGGAAGGCTCGTTAACCATAAGCCTTTATGGCGGCTGACTTACCTGCATCCTTGACACGTGACTGGCCCACCGGAGTCTGTCCACTCTGACGACAGCTGTGACCGGTCTATCCTTGTATAGCCAGTACACCTCCAAATATTTGTCTCAGAATACTCCTCTCCCGAATATCAAGTTGTCGCTCATCTCGATGTTAATACGGGCCTGATGAGGGTCATGTAAAATCACTTTAGTCTACCTTGAGATCTAGATCGTAGAAATGCTGTTGAAGTCCAAAGTATCCAGTGGAGCCTATCCTGGGGTGACTCCGATGGTCCCTGACCTTCCCGTGGTGCTGGATGTGAGTACGGTGGCGGGTGACGTCACCGGAAACTAACTAGGGATCCTTGGCGAGAATCCCCACCCGGCAGGAGTGGGATCCCTGTCGGAATGGTGCGCCTTGGGCCCTCCTCGGGACGAGACCCCGGGAGGATCGTTCAGGAACACGAGGAGGAGCAAGCGACTCCGGTGGCCAATGCCGTCGGGGACACAAATGAAGAGACTCCATGCCCGGCGGTTTCACGCAGGTTCTTTCCCAGTGTAACCGAAAAGTGCACGGAAGTGGCAAACCCGCGCAATTCGGCCCAATCGCAAGCTTTGCGGTTCGGGATCGGAGTCGGGCGGGAAGGGAAACAGTCGCGCAGCTCGCTCGTAAAACAGGACTTACAGTCCAGTGTAGGCTTGCTGGGTTGTGTGGCTGCTTCTGACCACTATGGGGTCTCCTCTTCCCCTGGTTGTCCGGAGTTGCGGGCCGTTTGGTGTGTTTTCCGTAGAGCCGATCTAAATGTTGAAGTCCAAAGTAGCACCGGTGCTCTTCGACTCTCAGGGGTCAAAATACACACCAAGGATTTATCCTTGGTGTGTATTTTGTCTCGGTCTCGTTGATCCTCAGTCCCATGTCTGTTGCCGCTCTCGTTATTCGCTGGCATATCCCTGAGAGCCGCATGAAATCTGGCCACAATATGCAAGTAGATGCACTGTTTATTAAGAATGGTGCCAAATGTTTCCACGATACTTACAGAATTGAAACGAAGGTATGGAAAAGCATTGTGAAATGAAGAACCACAATCTCAACCAAGTATTTAAATACGTACCTAAGATATATGACTCCCCACATGTACGTACGGAACCACGTAGTTGTGCCGGTATTGGCTTGGTATTTACGAATGAGGATTGGATGAGGCACCGGCAACAGGCCGACGAGCGTTCCGTGTTGCAGAAATTTCAGGATTTCACTCTCGTCCGTGAGACCTCTGCGAATAACAAACAATCGTATTGATTCGATAAATGTGTATAATTACGAAAACGAATGAATACGCACTTATCGATGCAGATTTTTTCGACTTGCGGCACCAGCACTTGCAAGAGACGCATGATCGTTTGCAGAGGTAATTTACTCCGCCATGAATGGACCCAATCGGCGGACGGCGACCACAGATTACTGCCCTGGTTTTGATGAACGGCATTATCGGGACCGGCGACTCTAATGCTACCTCTCTGAAATCGCAATATATATTATATTTAAGCGTTACGATGATAAATATATATATAAATAATAATACCTGAGCGACGGATCGTTGAAAGTGTTGTACTGGCTTAGGGAATTCGAGATTGGGACTGATCGTCTGAGTAACCGTCACGGCGACTGGATCAGACGTTTCTTTTTTCGATTCGTTATCCTCCAAAGTAAGCTCGGATATTTTCTGTCGATGAAATCACATGTAAAATTTACGTTTATGTACGTTAATAATAAAAAAAAGTGTCGTACTATATCGATCGGCGAGTTGGTCGTCGATTTGTCGTCGTCGTTCGTAAACGTCAAGAGCTGAGATTCGTCCGTCGTCGACGGAATCGGTGGCAGGACGTCGATTACGGGCAGCGACGGATGCGCAGACTCGCGTTCTGTCATCTGACCGATTGCTGTACACGACAAATTTGTTATTTAATTTAAAAATAGCGTTTAGACGAAAGTGTAGCGATAATTTACCGGGAGTTGCGGGCAACGTTGCTTTCAACGTTCCCGGCTCGGCGGGTTGAGCCGGTCTCGAACCTTCCATGGTGATTTCGTCGCCGCTGTCGCTCTGTCCGTTGCTCTCTTGATTCGACATCTTTCGCGGGAGTGAAGATTTGCGATAACTGCCTGACGGCGCTCGTCCTTGTTGCATCGAGCGTCTGATCGAAGCGTGATCGTGCGGAAGATTAGCGAGGTTATGAAAAACGCTACGCTTACGTATAATCGTATAGACCAAATTTGAGTTACCTGAAAATTAATTTTAATAAGCATAGCCGAGACATCTAAGTCGATGCATTAGCTTATCCGGAAAGAAATCCATGTTTTATTTTTATTAACACTTTCGTGGCCGGTGATGCATATGTTGCATCATCACTGGTTCGACCATTGCCGGCCGCATGATGTCACATATGCATCATGATCGCGCCGACCGTTTTGTGATGTTTATTCTATCGTTTGGTAAGGATCGGATTCAATCAGAGATCTCAGCGTGTCGTCATCAAAATTTAAGGTTTTCCTGATTTAGAGCGATTCAAGTTGTCAAAACTAAAATTGACTTCGGTTTTCAATCAACACTAGTACATTATTGATGGTTTTTGCGCCCTTGGCGATGTTTAAACCTTTGGAATCCAGGAATGTCCAGAAATAGTGGTTATTGGATTTGTTTCTACCACATTCTTAGTCCGCTACTTCTGGCTATTTATCAGGTTTAAATAGCCGTTCGGGTAAATTTTAATCGTAAGAACAGTGGCGGATTTCCATATAGGCACATAAATTAATGAGGCCCCAGGCACACCTGGGGCCTAAATAAAACATTTAAATACGTTTTTCCACAAATTACGTTTTTTTCAGTTCCTTCAAATATGTAAAAAAAACACGTTCAAAAAAGGATTCAGTGAACGCCCATATGAAACTGGTGGGGTTCAGTACTTCCAACAAGGTTAAGAACCACTGCCCTAAATGAAATTGACAAATAACACCAGCTATGCCAAGACTTCGGTGGAGAGACAGGGTTGAGGCGGACACGTCTCTGTTGGGGCTTGGGCGATGGATGGAGGTGGCAGGGACTCGTTTCGGGTCGGGGGCCACATAATTTTTATTTTTTTTATTTTATTAACGGTCATATTTTGGACCATATGCCCTGACTGTTCCGCAGACCATGACCCATGGGAGCGCCCAAATTTTCTTGATAAAAATTAAAGTTTAATTTTTCCCCTCTTTTTACATAAATTGATGTGAAATTTGATTTAGGAAAATTTAATATCCAAAACAGTGCAAATTGAGTAAAAAAATATGTGCGTAGAATGCAGATTATAGGGTGTAGTGTAGGGTTAGTGAAAATATTTTGACGGGGGGCCTCAAAATTTAATTGCGCTTGGGGCCTCGCAAGTGCTAAATCCGCCACTGGGTTTAGTAGCATCATCTCTTGAGTTTATTCTTATACTATTATATAAGTCTTTTGAATCCCTTTTAGGCCTTTTCTTTAAATTAAAATGTTCCATTTGATTTTATTAAAAATGACAATCTTTTCCAGATAACCTGTATATATATATTTCTTAAAAAATGTATCCAAACATTGTTGGGTAGTGAAAATATGTTTAATCGTGGGGCCTCAGATCTCACCTGGGGCCTCTCAAGTGCTAAATCCGCCACTGTGTAAGAACCGAGTGAATGTTTTAGAAGTAACTGTGTTTGTTGTATGACCATTCATGTGACATCTCGAATGTCACATAAAAACTGAAGTTGACGAACAACACGACAAAAAAATAATCGATATACAGTCAGCCCTCCTATAGCGTTTCCTCTAAATCCAAAATTCCTTGTCAACTAAAGAGCATTGACCTTTATTTCTCTCGGCAATGTATTATAGATTTAATATCTAAATTGACCTTAAAAATATTAGAATTTTGTAGAAAACAGCGATTTAAACGAAACGTTATAGAAGGGTTGACTGTATATTTCAGTGTCTGGGTAGAAACTGAACTCAAACGAGAGAGAACATGGATTTCTCTCCGGATAACCTATTATTACATACCGTCGAATTGATATTGTATGATGTTGTTGAACATTTCTAATAAAAAGAATACGAGATGATGATTAGCGGGCGACGAAAACAAGAACCACGGCGTGCTAAAAGCCTCCAATAAATGCAAAAGCTTCGTACTCGCCACCATCGATAACGTCTTCAAATACGGAGACACTAAAATGACATAAATAATATCCGATTTAATTAAAACGAACCGTATAATGAATTATTAAATTTCGTATTACCATTTACGAGGATGGTTAATAAGCAATCGAATAGCGGCTGCAGCCGTTGGTGGCCGGTTGTGATTATTTTATGAAAAACTGTGACTAATAAATCGGCGTGAGTTCCCGTAAACACGGGAATGTCCATCGGAATCGTGGCCGTGTACGGCTTGTTCAATCTGACACCAAAGTTTCGCTCGCCGGACAGCAGTAACAATATAAACACACCGATATGCATGAGTCCTACGCGAGCTGCAATCGTAATGAATATAATTAATATATAAATAATCGATAACGATTCGATTTAAGATTAAAACGTACACTGATCGGCTCTGGAATCGTTCAAATGATACAAAATCGGTACCAATATTTCCAACACATCGCTGCTTTTCAGCACGTAATATAAAAATTTCTGTAAAATAACGAATCGTAATCAAAATAAATCATCGATTGACGTATATCGGTATTAATTATATATTATACCTTATTATAATCGCACATTTTCCAGAATAACACCAGCAATTCTTGATGAAACTGCACTTTTTTCGCCGAATTCGGCAGATACGTCTGCGCCAACGGATTATTCAACAATCTCGTGACTCCTCGGAGTATAAAAGCAAAGTCTTCATCACGATGAATGCGCGATAAATAATTTATAAACAAATTATCGGGAATATTCGACTGAAAAATATATTTAAATATAATAAAACGTCTTATTGAATTGTATCTACGTTTGTTTAATAATTACCTCGTCTCCGTCGACTGTACTACAACTCGTGTCGTGATCCAGCGTCACAATTAATATCTGTAGAGCGATATCGACGAGAGGTTCCAACGAATCCTGGAACAATAGATGATTGTAAGGCAATCCCAGACCGACCGGATCGTATGCGCAAACTGTATTCAGCAGAGAAGTGAACATCGGCAGGGCGTGGCGATTCTCCGGACATGTCAAATAACTGAAAATTATATTAATAAGCGACAATTTTCATTGATAATACAGAAAAAAATCAACAATAATTACCCGATCCATTTATTCGGCTGAGAAACGATGTCCGCAGGCGGACGGTACATAGTCTCGCTGAAGCAAGCGAGCAAAAGCCTCAATAATTCAGTGCGCCTCGCGTCCAATTGAGGACAACGAGGGGGAGACACTGCGAATCCAACGCCGGCCTCCCAAATATATTCACAACTATCTAACGCCGAAAGCTCTTCCGCTTTATCCTAAAAAATAAATCATCACTCATCGATTTCATAATAAAATACGTAATAAAAAATATAAATATGCTTACCGGACCGGATCTACGACCGCTCACCACCGTGAAATCGGGACAGAACAACAAATCCTGAAAAATTACGCTCAATTAATACACATTATATATTAAATATATTTATATATTATTACTTACGCATATAGCATTAATAAGCGATTGCGCTAACGGCATCGAATCTTCGTTTTCCGACGAGGACGCCGGTAATGAAGACCAAAAAAATCCTCTCCAATCGTCATCTTCAAATATGTACGGCAACACTCGCGACAACAGTCTGATACAGTTGAGCGCTGAACAATAAATATATACATTAATTAATTATTATAATATATATATATAATATAATTAACGGCTTACCGGTCAATTGTTCGTGTTGAGTTCTGCAGCTGATATCGACGGCTTTTACCAATTTTTCGACGGCTTTATAGCAGAGCGTGGCGAGATTCGATGGTGCCTGCTCTCGTAACGATCGTATTTCGGGAGCCGGCACCAGCGTGAAAACGTCTTGGACATTCGTTACATTCTCCGACCAAAATTGATCCCAAAATTTGTCATCGGAAGCGTCGATCGGCTAAATATACATAGGAAAATCGTTTATTTTGAACAATATGTTTGATCGTAATCGCGTTAAATAACTCCGAACGACACATGAATCATAGATACGATTGCCGTTACGATTCTGATTTGATATTTTGTGCAATTTCTTTCATGTTCAAGATTTGGATCTATTGTTTGTATTGATGTATCGTAGATTTGTGTGGGCGGACGGCGGACGGAAGTATGACTGACCTTCGTGTTGGCGGTGAGCTGCAGAACCGCTTGCCGGTAGGACAGCTTGGTATCGGCGTTACCCATGGTCCTTCAGCTTCGGCAGCTCCAGCTGGCACGCACTGCTGCCAATCATCCACTGCAGGCGACAAGCAGGGTTGCCAACCTTAAAAATTATTCATATATGTAACGATATAATTTATTCCAACTAACTCAATTCAATAATATAATATAACAGAAAGCTGTTTAAATATATTATTAACATTATCAATTAGTATCGAATTATTATTACGAAAATTAATTGCAATATTTTATTGTTTTCATTGAAAAGAGTTATGCAATGTTATAATTTTATTGCGTCTTTATTTTTGATTAGATTATTAATTGTTTTTTTAGAGAGTATCGTTTCGATTTATTGATGTTTTATTTGAATCGTTCGTTAATATGTTGAGGTTATTGTGGGCAGAGATAAGACTGCGCGTGTTGGCGTTTATGGCCGCAGTCGGTGCGGTTGAGACCTCGCGCTCTTGAGCCGGCTCAGCAGCAGCAGCATGTCAGCGCTCGTCCGAGGGGCGCGCGCTCTGGCGAGGACCCTGCGTCCTCTGGCGCTCCGCCCGCAAGTGCGTCCGCTCGCGCAGTTCGCTCTACCAGCGGCTCGCACCGGCGCCTTCGCCCTCGTGCGACCACCCGTTCAGGTGAGTCTCGCGCAGTCCGATCGGGGCCTCCGCCCCCCGCGTTCCCATCTCTCTGCTGCAGTCAGCGGCCAGACGACGGCGCACCGCACGTCAGTTGCGTAACAATCGCGCGCTTTCAATCGATCAACCATCTCTCTGATTTCAGGCTTTGCCGGTAATCTTCAGCCGGAACTACAGTGAAAAAGACCCGCTCACACTCGACCTCATCAAGAGCAGAGTACTCCTGGTGCTCAAACTCTACGACAAGATTGATCCTAACAAGGTATAACCTAACGAGATGTCAAAATTTATTCAGCACAATTTTTAATAAATTAATTTCAATAAATCTGACCGTGATTTGAAACAGCATAACTTAACTAGTCGTATTTATTGCTTTAATATTAAGTCTGTCTACTTTAAATTAATCTATGTCAGATACATTACACCAGTGGTTCTTAACCTGGATTCGATCGAACCCCAGGGGTTCGGCGGAGGTCAAAACACAACACCCGACTTATTGTACAATATTATGAAAAATGATACGACGTATGATATAAGGGCTGGTGAGGGCGCATATGAAACTGGTGGGGTTCAGTACCTCTAAAAAGGTTAAGAACCACTGCATTACACCCTTGTGACAGCGCTTCTGTAACGTAATCATCAGTATGTAGTTTAGCTCCTTCGCCAATTACGTCTTGATCTCCGTAATATCAGCATAATATTGCCCTTTCATGGTTTTATTTTTTATTATGGCGAATATGAACCATTTAAACAAATGAAACCAATAATGTAAAATCCAACATGGCTGCCAATGTCATCAATACAAGTGTACCAACACGACAAAAAAAATTATGACAAATGGCCGTCTGGGAAATTCAAATATTCCGCATTTTTTTTCTCATCAAATCTTGTAAAAAATGCATTTATAAATGGATGCAAGTCGATGTATTAATGGAGTACTGTATTTTTGTTTCAGATCACCGTAGATTCGCATTTTATAAATGATTTAGGATTAGACTCGCTCGACCACGTTGAGGTCATAATGGCGATGGAGGACGAGTTCGGTTTCGAAATACCGGACATGGACGCAGAGAAGCTGCTGAGGCCCGCCGACATCGTCAGATACATCGGCGACAAAGAAGATATATACGAGTGAAGCCTTTAAATAATTATACGTTGTTTATTATTTTTTTTTGTTGGTTATCGATGCGCTACCATCGGAGACGCGTTAGCGAGGCACACAAATCTCCGTTCATCAGTCTAAACATTCTAACGTCGATATGTATTTATGAGGTTATAAGTGAAACAAATAAAGAAATTTAGTCTTAATTTTGCGTTTGACATTTATTTAAATGATTATGTTAACACTCTAATAAATATGCATAAAAAGAGTTTTATCCTTTAATTTACATTGTTTAGACACTAAGGGGGGGGGAGTGGGTGAGACACAAAACACTTTCTCAATATTACATAATGTAAATTTTGCAATATCAACAAGCGATTCATATGTTGCAGACTACAAAATCGTCGAGTGCATAAACAATATAATAGAGAGAACACTGGTGCTGAAATAAAAATTTTCCGAAAAACGGCGACGCGCAATTCACGTCGCACATATAAAATAATCGATACATTTAACAATAAAACAAACAAATCATATATACAGTTACGTCGGAGATATGTGCATAGACGATAAGAACGGAAATTGATCTCGTATATGGAGAACGTCGATCAGGATATCAATCAAACGGACACGACAGGGTCAAAACTGTAATTAAAAATCAAATCAGAGGACGACAAACACGACTCTATTATTTCCTACGCGTGACATCTGACCGTTGTTATCACGACGGATACGTTTACACAGAACGACTGATCTACGGAAACGTTACACGCACATTACAGTATGAAATGGCTTCAAATAAACAAAGTGCGAATCTGAAACGATAAGTATCAACTTTATATATACAACACAGATCATTACGTACTC
Source organism: Philopotamus ludificatus (assembly GCA_022495035.1). Classification (NCBI taxonomy): domain Eukaryota; kingdom Metazoa; phylum Arthropoda; class Insecta; order Trichoptera; family Philopotamidae; genus Philopotamus; species Philopotamus ludificatus. The sequence goes on from JAGXCT010035243.1 coordinate 102,653, forward strand.
GCATATGATAGAAATAAACATGTTTATATTACAAAATAACTATATATTTATAAAAAAATATACCGAATTGAAAATAAAAATAAATAATGAAAATGATTCAAGTATGTATATTAGTGGGATCGAAAAGTAATCAAAATTCCTTCGATGAGCTCATTCTGTTGAGACACGGTCCCGCAAACAGTTTTGTTATTACGTTAAAGCTATGGTTGTAAATTTTTTTCTATCAAGGGGGAAAACACTTAAATCATTATATTCTATTTTGAATCGATCAAGGAATGAAGGTAAACGAAGCAGCAAAAAATTACCGATACGGGGATATTCTGAAATTAATAAATTAAGTGTCATCGGTGGTTTAAAAAAAATGAAAATAGGAATATCAAATGATGTCATATGAAAATGATGTGTCAAGAGGCAAGATCTTTTTTGTCTTGGTATGAAGCCAATCTGTTTTTGTGACGAATTGTAACTGGAGATAAGAAGTGAGTGCTATACAATAATCCTGTACGATAAAAACAATGGCTTGCTTCCGGAGAAGTACCTGTTCCGACCCATCGACCATCGCTAACAATAAAGAAGGTCCTTGTTTGTGTGTGGTGGGATTTTTCTGGAATTATACACTATGAATTGCTTGAACCTGGTCAGACAATTACAGCGAAAGTGTATTGCGAATAACTCGAGCGAATGAAACAAGAGCTCATCGATCTGTTTTGGTCAATAACAAAAAAGGATACTTCAACACGATAACGCGAGGCTTCACGCTGCAAAAATAACGCAGATAAAAATAAGAGAGCTCGGATTGGATCTACCTTATTCATCGGAATACCACCTTTTCAGATCGTTGGAGAAAAATTTTGATTACTTCTCGGTCCCTCTTATATTCATAAAAAATATACCGAATTGAAAATAAATATAAATAAAATGTGATTCCAGTATACATATATATAAATAATAATAAAAAATCAAATCTCCTCGTTCCGAATTATGCATATTTCTAAGAGCGATGTATCGACACCTATATACACATACATACATATCAATAAAAATACTTGTTTTGGATACGATAATTACACATGAGATCAAAAGCGCGGGTCGTGTTCACCACTCACATCACGTATTCCACCGGTGGTCCGATTCTTCGTTTACAAAAATTTCACTTACATTTATCATCGTGGACATTTACAAATTTTATTTAATACGTTTACAACCAGAAATATATTTCATATATATCTTTAAAAATGGCACTAAATCAGACTAAATAGTTTTTTTTTTATCAAGATTTTAGGGCAAAAGTTATTTTGCATAAAAATTTGGTATTCATTCTTAATCTTTTAATAAAAAAAAAAAAAACATAGTGTTTGGCATCGCCAAGGATAATACACGCCCGTAATGAGCAACGATTCTTCGTTTTTTGTACACGATAGTTCTAAAGGATTTTTAAAATAAAGGCTATGGTCACGCCGGTGTGACAACACGCTAGCAACATGGAAGCTCTGTGTTATATTCATATAATTCATGGGAACATCTAGAATTCATAAGTTTCGTTTTAGAGTTTTAGCTATATTTTTGCATTTGCAAATCTAAGAGTCTTCGTCTAGATGGCTTTGAACAAGCAAAAGACGCTAGATAGAAAATCAATAATCACGAGAACTTTTGGAAGTTTACCGAGAGTCCAGCGAGTCTTTTCATCAAGAAGCCATTTGAATTAGCAAAAAGTGTTCAAATTCTTGTGGCTTATGACTAGAAAGAGTTCATAAGTCGATTGAAAAGTAGCAACATTAAATTAAATAGATGTAGTTTTTGTTTTAAATACAGTGAAGCTCCTTGTTTACGTGGCGGATTGTCTTTTAGGGGCCTCAAAGTTCAGCTCTCGATATTTTTCATACCGAAACTAATATTTATTACGCAGTATTCGCTAAATTAAATTGACAAATGAATAAATCCAGCTATAGGATGTTTTACAGATGGCCTTAACAGTCATATTTTGAACCATATGCACCGACTGTCCTACAGGATACTGAGGCCCTGCAATATTACGTGAATCTAGAAGTTATTGTGATGAAGTTATCGGGATTGACAATACAGCGGAGAGTCATATTCACGGAAACGTCTCCGATGAAGAAGAGGTAGACTCGATCCATCCCATTCCAACACAAGAAGACGTTAAAAAGTATATTGAGAGCCGTAAAAGCTTCGGAGATGTACTAGAAACTTTTAATATAAATCCTACATGTCACGAACTTTTTGTATTTGGCTAAAAAAGTCTTAAGAATAAATATTATAAATAATCATTGACCTTTATTGTTGCGATGTTTATTATCGCTCACATCTAGTACAATGTGCTAAGTGCAAGTGAACCGTGTGAGTGACATGTGGAGAGTTCAGTCTGCGGCGAGACATCGCCAAGAGCATCGTCATTTACGCTTCATGTTGATTAGTTAAAAAAAAATCTTTGAAAAAGTATGAATAGCCATTTTTATGGTTAGAATAATCCATTTTTTTTAAAAATCAATAAAGAATTCATCAATATCTTGACGTGAAATGCCTGGGGTCCATCCCTGAGAGCCACCGTAAAGACGTAAAAATGGGGGTTTCACTGTATTTATTGTTTTGAACGTGTTATCCTTAACGCAGCCGACACCGTATTAAAATTCATCGTATGGTTGATGGGCGTACTTTATAAATCTTAATTATCTTTAGATCGAATTCAGTAAAAAACTCTTCGGAAACCCTGTTATTATAAACAATTTTCATATGCACATATCACAACAATATTTACAACATAATCGATACATGTAGATCGCTACGTACAACATATGAATCATGAAAAATAATAATTTGTACAGATCACTAAAACCTAAAACATTTATATTCGCCATATTGATTTCATTTATCATTTAAACAATATACACCTGTATAAAATAAACTATGGAATTCTAGGAGAAAAGCTTCTTAACTAACATAACGTTAATCTATCGAGAAACAAAAAAAAAATGCAATATATAATTCATGTATATTGAACGTTAAATAAATCCGGTGTAATCTTAAAATGTCCAAGATCGTACGCAGGCAGCTAGAACTGTCAGTCGAGGAACTTTGAAGTATAAGCGTCCCGTATCCCCAAGATCCTCATATTCCGCAGGAGATACCGATTGTGTGACGTAACGGGCACACCGCTCCGAGTTTACTCTCTTCTCAGAGCCCATCGCATAATGGTCTGGAGGCAGACGTATGGTAAACGGTGTAACGGCTTGAGGAGGGACGCAGCAGGTTATCTGTACGAACGCCCCCGAAGCTTGCGTTGGCTGCCGGAGCTGCGCAGCTTGCGCTTGCCCCCCTCGGCCCCAGCCCCCCCTTTGGTATCGATTTTTTGTACCCGCACGACGGGCTGCAGCTCCTTGGAATGTTCCGACCGGTCCGAACTCTTCCAACGCCTCGACTTGCTCGACAGCGCCTCGTCCTCGCTGTTGCTGCACTCTGTGTCCGTAACCTTGCACTTTGAACTGACCGACAGTTTTTCGTCCATATCACTAAACGACGTAATACTGTTTTCATTATTCTCTAACACTAAATAGTTTACGTTTTGGCTTTTGATCTTGTCGACGCGCATGTCCTTGAGCTGGCTCTCCACTTTGCCGACACTGAAACGTGTTTCCTCTAGCACCGCGGAGCTTAGCTCTTCACTGTCGACAATGTCTCTATTTACACTCGTGTCTCGCGACGAATTGATGCTGCTGGTGCGCTCTCGCTTCACCTGAACTCGTTTCTTTGCGGGCCAGCCCGTTTTATTCTTCTTCTTGAGCCGACAGCCCTTCCGTCTTCTGCGGCCGTCGCGCTGTTGCATATCGTGTTGTATTTCTTTCGCAGTGTTCTCTATTATATCGCATTGATCGTAATTTTGAAGCAGATCGACGACGTCGGGTCGCGACGCTGCCTTCTCTATGTATATGCTCTCGTCCAAGTTTTCGACTAGCGTTTCGTATTCTTCGTCGTCGCGCATCGAAGAGAAAAACTCTTCCAACTTTTTAGACGAATCGGAAACGGAAATCTCTGGCAGCTTGAGAAACAGGGGTATATCGCTCGACACGTCTTCCTCCGCTATCGATGGCAGAGATTTACTGTCGTCCGAACTGCTGAGTTTGCTCCGTCTCTTGTGTATTAGACTCCCGAGAATGGCTAACGTGGAAGCATGCTCTCTGGGCGATTTCCGCGGATTTTTGCTCGAACTGAATATAATCTCTTGTTTAATTTTTCTCTTTTTCATTCCGCGAGTGCCGTAGAGCCGCGAAGGACTGGATTTAATCTCCATCGATCGTCTCGATTGACCCAGATGGCAGCAGTTCGGTTTAAGAGCCGGTAGATTACCCATCTCGTAGGGTAATATAGGCGATTTCCAGTAATATCCTGCAATAAAATAAATAATGAGTACTCAATTAAATTTCTCTAAAAATCTTGAACAAAATAGTCGTCTGTGAAAGTATAAAACTAGGACTCGAGACCAATATTACTAAAACGGAAGAAAAAAGACGGAAGTAACTAGCTATCCAGATCTTCAGGATCTGGAGAGGGTCTCTACTTACGAGTAACAGAATTGTGAGCCAGGATTAGAAGGCGAATACGGATGGCTTAAAATATGAAGTCAAAACTATCGACAATTTAAAAAAGCAAAGGGATATCCAAAATGACAAAAAAAATTTAGTGAGTCTGGTATTCTCAATTTTTAATTATGGCGTAGAAACCTGGACCATTATGGTGAACATGAAAAAGAAAATTAACGCTATTGAAATGTGGTGCTGGCGACGCCTGCTGAATGGACAAATGTGTCCGTCCTAATAGAAATGGGGAATGACAAAGATGACTGACTTTCTACTACGTGTCTCAAAAGGATTCTGCGATACTTTGGACATCTCGCAAGAAGTTACGATAGTCTGGAAAAGCTCGTCACGCTTGGAAACGTACAAGGACACAAGGGAAGTGGCAGGGCACCAACCTGCTGGAGCGATTAAGTGAAGAAATCGATTAAATTATTAATTAATATTGTTTGACATATTTTTACCTAGGTATTCGGCGATGCTGTGGGCGTTTTCTTGTTTGTCGTCTTGTCTTTTGAAAGCATCGTACCATGGTTCACAAGACGGCACTTGCTCAAATGTGTAGGTGAGGTTTTCGACTTCGGGCGAGGCTTTTAAACGCCCGCCCACCCACTGTAGACATTTTTCCGGGGGAGGTAATGGCGATTGAATCGGATTATTCATTTCCCCGTCCTTGGACGAGTCCGTGCTGATTTTGTTAGATTCGGGCGAATTCGATTTGCTGAGACGTTTAGATGATTTTGTCTCGGATTTCGGATTTTCGATCGTGTCCTTGACGAAAGCCTCGGTTCGGGAGCGTTTTCTACTTTTGCGGCCGACGGTATCAGATGCACAACTGTCTTGAGATAGATCGTCGCCGGACAACAGCTCCTCTTTCACCTTGCATCGCATACCCGAGTTGGAACTCGTTAGAACGTCGCTGATCGCATCATTATTCGAATAATAGCTGGTTTCGACTTCGTCTTCGGTGGATTCGCTATCGTCTTTCTTGGGAAACATGAAATTTTCGGCCTCGTCGCTCAGCACGGATAATTCAGACCGTCGCACTCGTTTGAACTTCACGACGAGACCGGTATCGACGACGCCGTTGCAATAATTTCTCGTCGGCGGAGGCGCAATGGGTTCGACGTCCTTTTGCGTCGTCGGAACAAAATTACTGCTCGATCTTAGCTTAGTGCTCATACCAACGACTTTATAATAAGTCTGATTGTCGGGAGGTGGCGGATTAGAATCGGGACTCGGTCGTCTCCAACGTATGCTTCGAGCTTTGGAGCTTTTGATCAGCGGACTGTTTCTGTTCACGTCTCTCTCCTCGATTTTGCCGTTTATTTTAGTGTGATTTTTATCGGGAATAATGCGAGGACTGAGCGAGCCGTTTCGCAAATCGCGTCTCAGGCCTTCTCTAGGAGATGTTTTATGATTTTCGGGTTCGTTTGCATTACTCCCTTTCGATCGTAAAAAATGACCCTTTTCATTGGAAGGAGATAGGTGCGGGCGTATCACTGGAGACTGTTCGTTTGAATGAACTCGTCTGCCCTCTCGCGGCGACATATCTTTGCATACGCCGTCTGAATTGCCATTGCAAACAATCTGCAAATGCCTCTGTACATTCTGAGTCTCCGTTTCCTGATTTGTCTTGATGATATTTCTGAGTGAGCGTCGTTCGCAAAAATTATTCGACAATGTGGACTTGTTCATCTTTAGAAATGTCTCTACGTCCGTCCCATCGTTTATGAGAGCGTCCAATGATAAAAAATTAGATCCGTTCTTTACAAAATTGATATGTGACGATGTGCGTTCGTGGTCAGAGAGAACGGAATACGACGCCCGGCATATTTCGCAGTAGCCGTTCTGCTTCGGAGGTATGTCCGTTCGTTCCCTCAATCGCGGCCGGGTTTTACGTGTCATCCTGCAACGAATAACAAATTGAATATACGAAAAACACACAATAAACGCCGATTATCAATCAAAAATAAATATCAAACCTCAGATCGGGATCCAGGATGTTTGTTTTCGCTTTGTAAGTACGCGCTTTTCGACGGTTGTCGGAGGATTTATCTTTCTGAGCGACTGATTGCTTATTTTCGATCTTAGGATCGAGCGGAGCGAACGGCGATCCCGAATGTTCCTTTGCCAAATTCAATTTCGGCCATTCGGAGAATTCTTTATACACCGCTCTATTCCTCCTGTAGAAAAAAATCAATCAAAACACGTACAAATCGTATTGATGTATATTTAAAAATGCATACCTATCCAGGGATTCGAATTTGATATACGATCCTTTGAACACTCTGACGTCTAAATCGACTTCTCTCTGCACAAGTGCGTTTATTTCATTCAAAAATCGTTCAACCTGCGCAAAACGGATTAATCGTATCGATCATCGCATAAATACGTGCAGAAATAAATTCTCAAACTAACTTTTTTATAGGACCAAATGGGTATATTCCACAGACGAGCCTGTTGCAGTACACTAGGGGATTGAGGCTGCTGAATACTGTAAACACTTTCCAGCATCGCATCAGTCCGGCTCTTATAAACTACTCCACGCTGTCCGCAACCCCACTAAAAACAAAAAAAAACGTTAATCAACGCACAACAAATCGACGGGACGATCAGCAAAATTGATTTATAATACCTTCGCAGGGTTGGGCGAGACAGAGTGGTCACTAATTTGCGGCGATTCCTCGGGCGCTGTAGAACCATGACAATTTGGGGTAGCGGGACCGCATTTTGGATTATCCGTCACCACATGGGTCACAGTTTTGCTCAAGAAAATTTCAACAATCTATAAAAAAAGAAAAAAAAATTGATTAAACACAGCGAATTAGATTTTTGTTCCAGATGTCGTAATACATCTTCGTATTATTATTTTGTATTTATTCAATTGCAGAACGTCAGCGTTTATGTGCATTATTATGAATAAGTGAGGTTTATATGCGCCAATTAAGACAAATAAATTACATTCGACTCATCTCAAATAATTCTACGCGTATATTCGACATTATTATAATTTTAACCGTACGGTTCGTCATAATTTCGGGACGGTATTCGACTGACCGCATTCTAATTTTAATGCAATCTCTTTACGTTATGAATCGAATCGTATTACAATACGATAATAATATTAGGGGAGCCGAAAAGTAATCAAAATTTCTGAGATGAGCTCATTCGCAGTTGGTTTGTGTTGTGATTGATTCGGTCCCGCAAACACGTAAGTTTCGTTATCACGGTAAAGCTATGGTCGTAATTTTTTTTTCCTACCTAGAGGGAAAGATGTTAAGGCCAACAATAGAAGAAACACAATTATGTCATTGTATGCTATTTTTGTCCTATCAATAAAGGTAAACGAAGCAATGAAAAAAAATGTTACAGCAACAGTGTATTGTGAACTACTCGAGCGAATGAAACAAGAGCTCATCGATCAACGATCTGTTTTGGTCAATAACAAAAAAAAGGATCCTTTAAGACGATAACGTGAAGTCTCACGCTGCAAAAATAACACAGAAAAAAAATACAGGAGATTGGATTGGAATTTTTAACTCATCCACTCTATTCACCGGATCTCGCGACGTTGGATTACCACCTTTTCAGGTCGTTAGAGCATATATTGATGTAAAAAAATTATTAATGTGGAATCAAACGACTGCCTTCACGCTGGCAAAAAGTATTTAAGATTTTTTTAATAAATAAATGTTTTTTGCTAGCAAAAAAATTTTGATTATATTACGGTTTCCCTAATACATTTTGAGCATATGTATTCCATAAAACGAGGAATGTTTTTAAATTTTTTATTATTTATTGTTGAATGTGCATATTATGCAAAGAAAAAAATTGCAACAGGTCAATTATATTTTTTTGCAAATAATTGCAAATAATTGTTCTCAAATAATATTCGAGGCCGATAAAAATGTGGAATATTAATTTTATCCCCGTTAAAGTAATCCCTATCGGATACGTCATAAATAAGCGTCAGTGATTTTTAAAATATTTAAAAAAACTAAGTTGCAGGAGACCATGTCTGGCAAACGTTAAGGCAACAAAATTAAGTTGTTTTAAGCCAAAAAATATACATTCAACATTTTTGCGGACACTTGAAAAATGTAAGCGCATACCCTGAGACACTAATTGACACAATTCATAAATCATCCGGGGAACGAGTCGCAGGAACTAAAAATGTGTAATGGACGAAGACAAGTTCTAACTTGTACACAAACTCCTTGTCGATGTGGACAACTGTGGCAAAAATCTGCCAAATGCCCTCGTGTCCCATGCGTAATCAAAAAAATAATAAATCCGCAAATAAAAAAAATGACGAGCATACAAAATCTTTATTATTATAATAATAATGTCAAGATATTATGAAAGAAATGTTACGACGTGGATACCGACAGATGTGTTTCAATTAACCTAAGCATGATAAAATTAATCCGTTACGAATAGAAGTATTTCTGACATTAATTTTTTCAATATTATGATTTTTTGGTTAGGTTTTGATTAGAAATGAAACATAAATATGCGGCATTTTGTATAAACGTCGTTCTGTAAAACGTTGTCGAGGAAATTTTCACAAAAACAATGAAGAGAGACGGGGATCGGGCGATTGTAATAGCAGTCGTCGTTCCTCGCACATATTAAAGGTAATATAATCGACACGGGGCACTAATTCGTGCAGATTTGTTTATTTATGTCTGATAAATATGAATGTGTATGAAAAAAGCGTCGCGATGCCCTCGATGTGGGTCACCGGGTTTCATGCGAGGAGTGTTCGAAAGCGACGCATCTTACGGTTTGGGTCACAGTTTTGGTCGGGAGAGAGAGCCCTCCCGGCGACGCGGGAGGGTCGTCGACATCAACGCGAACGCTAGACGTCAAACGGGGACGGCCGACGTCGGGGGAGGGGGGCGATCGCTTTGCGAGCGCGGTCGCCGCGACGCGGACCCGATTCCGTGCGCGAACGCGGCAATCGAATATTGTCAATATAATTTTGTATATAAATATAAAACAAAAATAAAAAATGTCGGCCGGAGCGCATCGGCCTTGGGGCAGGGGGCGATAGAGGCGAGTTTCGCGCGCGCGGCGATTCAAACTGTCAGCGGCGCGGGGCGGGGGCGGGGGGCGGCGGCCATTAGCTTGGCGCCAAAACGGGCGGCGTCTCCCGGGGCCGAGGCGGCGGGGCGGCGGGGCCGTGGGGTACAGGGGGGTGCAGGGGGGCGCAGTGGGGCGCTGCTGTGTGCTGCTACTCACGGCGCCGAGGGCGGCGAGGCGGCGCTCGAGGGCGCGCGCGGGCGCGGCGCGGCGCACGTCCAGGTAGAAGCGGTGGGCGCGCAGCGGGCCGGCGCCTACGGCGGCCCGCATGGCATGGTGGCGGCGGCGAGCCCGGGTGTTGCCAGCAGCGGCTCGGCTTTCGCCCGCGTTAGACCAAAAACGTCATCGACGAATCGACGGGTCTCGAGCCGCACGAAAATCGTCACTGTCGCCAACCTGACGGAGCGCCCGCAAAATTCGAACGGCTCGCGCCGAAACGGGCGGAGGCTCGCGGCGCCGACGTCCGCGCGCCGCGGCCCTCTCGTCCCGCACTGCGCGCCGCGGGCCGCAGCCGTACCCGTGTGCTTGTGTATTCGTGCGACCGCTCGGCCGCCGGGCCGTATAGCCGCCGCTACTCGTATAGCTCTATGGATTTACGTCGCTATACGCCTCGTATATGTGCGCGCTCGTCGATAACCGACGAGTGCATCCGCCGCATAGAGCGAACGCGACCGACGCGGCCGCCGTCCTTTCCAAACGGCCGCAAAAATAATGGCGGCACGTCCATTGTGCCGCCATTGTTTCGCTTATGACGCTCCGTTCGCAAACAAATGAACGTCGAATTTCATATATATTTTTTTTAATTTACAGCCGCGCCTCGGTCGAAGCGGCTCCAATTTCGAGCATTATTTTTTTAGTCAACCTCGTATATATGCGCGCGAAATAAACGTATTAAAAAAATATTCGTTCGAATTAAAAATATTTTAATACGACAGGTTTAATCGAATCGACGGAACGAAGTTTCCGAAATAAATATAAAATTTTAATTATTTCTCCCCACAGATGGCAGTCCCAAATCTTAGCTTGCAAATAAAAAATATATCCAAACAAAATAAAACAATCTCTTCGCTATTATATTGCATAAATATAATTAAACGCTGTCGTTTAATTGTTTCTCCCGATAAAAATATATACGAACGTTTAATTCATTCATTTGAGGATGAGGAATATTTTTTTATATAGGCGGTCAATAAACACACGACACATACTTTAACTATAATTTAATTCAGTGAAATTTATAATACATTCTGTAATAATCGTAATATATTTGGAAAAAACAGTCGTTTTGTTTTTAAGTGTCGGGCGTAAACGCCCGAGGTCAAAAATAAATATATGTTCTAACGATAAATAACAATTGTAAAATGCATTTAAAATTCGATCGATCGAACGAAATATTTTCCCGGAGAACTTTTTTTGAATAATAATTGAGATCTCGCGTCGAACGATGAGATTTAGCGCGTATTCGCAGGATAAAAAATGACCCTCTCTATATATATATGTATATATATATTAATAATACGCATCTCAATTTTCGTGTCGTTGGACGACCGTCGAATCGTTCGGGGAGTGTAACCTTACGATTAGATTTAAATATAAAATTCAATATAAAAATTTATAATTTTACGCAGTCCGTTCGCCGTTCGGTGCTACGACGACAACAAAAAATGCGCCCATTTTTTTTTTCTGACATTCAAAAACTAATATACAAATATAAATGTTTTATATTTATTTAAATTAATTGCTGTTCCCATAATCTCAGATATATTTTTGCGGCCGCGCGCGAGCGGGAAGGATTCGCTCCGTCGGGGGCGCCGCCCTCGCGCGCGGATCGTTTTCATATTTTGTTATTAACGTAAACTAAATTATTACATAATAAAAAATTACATAAAATAAAATTTGGATCTCTAATATAAAATGTACATCATTTCACTTCGTTTAAAGTATTGTTGTCGCCGTTGCACGTCTGTTTAACCTCTTTATTGTCCTGAAAATGAGATAAAATATTAATTATCATTTCACTGAGTATAAATATATCATTTATTTATTATTTTACGATATTATTAACCCTTTCAGTCGTGAAATATTGACTAGAGACTCTGAATATGGTAATTTAACGTAAAATATAACCTAAAATATATGATTCAATAAATACCATTGGTTTAGATCTGTGAGTATCGACTGCGGTGATGGGCAATTTGATGTGTTCTACCCGGCATCCGTACGCGACTGGCGTTAACTTAATTATAGTATGTAGAGGAACATGTAGATATGGAAGCTCGTCTAAAAAAAAATATGTAAATTAATAACGAACAAGCAGCTCATACACTGAGTTTAATCATTTTATTTTTTTTACGAACCAGCGGTTTTATCCAAGAAGTAGGCCAGCAAACATCTCATGACGGCCTGATGACTGACGACTAAAACGTTTCCCTGCCTCTCCAACTCCATTATAACGGGCTCTAATCTGGCGACGAGATCTTCGTAACTCTCCCCTCTCGGATACCGATACGCAAATTTATTCTGATCTCTCGCCTTGAAGTCTACCGGATACTTTTCTTCGATCTCTTGATATGTCATTTCTTCGCAGATTCCCTAAACATAATATAAAATCAGTATATACGAAAAGAACACTCTAATGGTCCATATATCGTGTCGGTGATTTTTATTTTGAATATAATGGATTCTAAAACTGTTTCATTTACCAAAACGAGTTCCGAAGTTAACATTTCAGCAGTTTTTGACAGATATTTCGACGGTCCAGAGCATATTTGACACAAAACAATCACTGAAAATGATGCAGTAACCATTTGCACATATTTTTATGGATATAAAAATTTCATAACATTGAAAACTTTAGTAAAAAGAGCTCGTCATCATATTGGGATAATGAATAAGCTGAACGTGTGGCTGCCGAACGAGTTGACTAATGAAAAAAGTGAAAAAAGAGTGACTATATCAACAGATTTTGAACAATTTGTTAACTGGAGATGAAAAGTAGATGCTCTATACAGTGGACCCCCCAATTACACTATCCCGAATTACACGCTGAGTTGAAA